>JPKY01000109.1:0-92919 GCA_000769265.1 Hapsidospora chrysogenum ATCC 11550
GGGGGGGAAAGGGGGGCGCGGCGCGCTGAAGAATACAACTATTCACCTGGTAATGAACCAATATTCAAGTCGTCATCTTTGTGTGTCCCTTGGTACATGAGACGATGAACCACGTCAGTACCAGCATCGCAACTCTGCAAGGCATTTCACGCACCGCGAGATGGATAGTAGAGACACCATGGCGGGGAGCCCCAAGGTAGGTATTTGCTACTATACTCATCTACTCCTAACAGGTCATCACAGCCCACGTCGTACAGTTGCAACTCCAACCCTGCGCTCCCCCCTTCCACGACAACCCACCGAAAAACAATGACGAAAGAAGATGATACAGTGGTGAGGCGTACAAGTACATGGTACATGAGCACACTGATAGTAAACAAACAAACAGACTGAACTACATACAAGGAGCGAGGACGCGGGCTACAAACTATGGGGGGATAAACAACAATACCAAGATGACATCCCGCAAGACAGGGCCGATAACGCGACGCACGACAAAAGGTCATGGCACCTACTCGAGTGCGACAGTGGCACCGGTGTCGACAAAGGGATCCAGGCGCACCGAAGGACTGACACGCCGTGGATCGTGATCCGCGCCCATCGCATTGATGGAAGCCGGGGTAAAGTAACGGGTTGGCTTCGAGGCTTTGGCTGAATTGCCAGAGATGGTTCGCACCGAATCTTCGGTGGCGCCTTCGCCGGGACCATCCGCTCCGAATCCTTCCACAGACGACGTCTGTTCACCTGTCTCGACACCCTTCCTTGAGTCCATGAGCCGGGGGCTGCCGGCATGCGATGGCATCGTCCCGGCCGGGAGGGTAGGGTGGGTAGGAGGCATATGCGCCTGCTGTGAGAACTGTTGTCCCTCACGCATCTCGTGACCGAGCGTCGAGGTAGACGACACCGTTGACGGGCAGGGCTCCACATGGTTCTGGAAACGCGTCTCCTTCCGAGACTTGACTTCCGTTGTGGGAGAATAACCTGTGGGATGGTGCCCTGTGAGCGGCGGCTGCTGGCTGAGCAGAGAATTGTTCAGGGAGGTCGCTAGATCCGCGGGGACAAAGTCGATGTGGGAGGACGAGTGGAATTGGACATCTGATGTTCATGTCAGCGTCCAGTGCAGTTTGACGGAGCCGGGATCATACATACTATGGGATCCGCCAGCACCGCCGCTGGTCGGCGTGTTGGATGGGGCCCTCATGTTGCTCGCCCCGGCAACTTCATCGCTCCCGAGGCTCACCTCGCCGGGGCCGGAGAGCGAGTCGGGATTGCCGTCCTCCCGGCTGCCACTATTGGACAAGGGGACGTAGTCCGGCATACTAGTATCAGTGCTCGACTGGCGGAATTTTCGATGCTTGTTGAAATCATGGGGGGTGTCGGCAGAGAATGACATACTCTGAGGACCGGTATTGCTCATCCAGTCGAAACCCGAGGCGGCGTCAGCGGACCTATCGCCACCACCCGCCAAAGAGAAGTAGTCTTTGTTTCCTGGCTGGAACTGCGTTCCATAATTATGGGATTGCTTCGAGAACGCCGTGTCGTTTGCAATCATGTCTCGGATGGTGTGTCGCCCGTAGCCAGACGAGTCAGGGTGCGGGACCGCACGCCGTCGTGGAGAGTGGGCGTGCAACTCAGCGTTCTCCGAAGGATACGCGGGGACAGCCATGGACGCTGTGAATGGCTGTCGACGCCACATTGAGGGATTCGGCCAGGCGATGGCCGAGCTCTCAAGGATATCTAAGTCCGTAGCATTAGCGCCAGCGTCTTCTTGTTTGTTGTCGAGCGGTCGGCAGCGCTACCTACCTAAAGGGGCATGTTGGAAGGAGAACGCCACAATGTTCTTCACACGCTCAAGCGGCATGGAGAGTGACTCGCGTTGAAACCCCTCGCTGATGACAATCTTGATGCGGCCAAGGTCATCCGCTGGACTCCAGTAGCTCTGCCGGAGGAGCTCCTCTCGGAAGCTGGGGAACCGGAGGGGCTGAAGGTCGCCGCTCTTGGAGAACTCTGTCCCACAAACCAGTCAGCAGTCCGATTATGATCCAGGTTGGAGAGGGCGCTTGTCGACTAACCAAAGTTATGGGCGATAACATGGGGCCATAGAGAGCTGCTGTCAAAGCACGTGGACCTTTTTGGCAAGTTAGCCAGTCAATCACCCTGCCGGTTCCAGGCCGCCGAGCACCTACGCCGTCAGACGCCCGTCAACAAAGAGGCGGGCTTCAAACTTGGCCGAGTCGGCGCTCTTGTTGTATGACTTGGTGAGCTGGCTGACGATAGGGTCCGACCACGAGTGGATGGAAACCTGGAACGGCGACCCGGCCGGCAAACTGGGCACAAAGCAGCAGACCGTGGGCAGGCCGAACGAGGCGTGGGAATGGGAAAACTCTGAAGCATCAGGTCAGCGCTGGGCAGAGCATTGAATCTTGCGCGGGGGACTCTTCACAGACGTACCGGCATCATGGACGACGTGGCAAGCCACCTTGAACTCCTTCATGGGAACTCTGCGGTCCTCAGGGAAGAGCAGGATGTCCCAGTCCTCGTACCGCATCTTGGAACGGTTCTCGCCCTTTGGGGGACGCTGCGTTGCTTCTGCTGTGCGGTGGATGGCGAGAACAGGGGCCCGGTGCAGAGAAGTGCCTAATCCAAAAGAAGTCTGCGAGAGGGGTCACGCGAAATCGACATGTTAAGAGTTCACGGCATCCAGTGTTCCTCATCGCGAAAGAAGGGAGCCGCGGTTGTACTCAACAACATTGTGAGGGTGAGGTAGGTGGGATGGATGGATGATGCGGAGCCCAGAGAGTTGGGAAGAACGCCCGAGTTGAACGTAAGTGTAGACTAGTACCTACCATACCTAGGTAGGTAGGCAACAGAGTAGAGGTCTTAGGTAGGTAGGAGATACGACGGAGAGAGCCACCTGGCTTCTGCCGTCGGAATGGCTGCAAGCTCCCATAATCACCCAAGGCAGCTGTCCAAAAGGTCTGTAGGTCAGTCGAGGGGTAGGTAGGCGCGAACACCTTACTACCTATAAACAACTCCACGGGACTTCCCCGGGCGATTCTCGCACGTTGTTAGATGTCACGGAGCTTCGCAAACGTCACAATAACATCAAATTCGAAGTTCCGACGTGGAAAGGAGCCCAGGAAGAGATGGCAACAAGTACCGTCTCTGTGGACCAGGTCGGGCAGGGACTCGGGGACAAAGGACGGGAAACAACAGCCGCGATGGAATCAAGTGTTCAAAGAAATCCGTATCCGGTCTGACAGAAGGATGCAACTGTGTGTCGGCGCCGGGGGGGGGNGGGGGGGGGGGGGGAAGGCCAAGCCTGTTCATCATTCGATCTCGGCTTGTTTATGTTATCCTGCCAAACTCAGCCGTCCCTGGCAAGACTGTTTCTAGGTCAGCTCACGTGCCCAACACATCACATCAGGCGCTGAATGGTTCTCCAAGTCCGCCGATACTGCATCGATTAAAACCCGTCTGTGAGCGATGCAATGCTGGGGCGAGCCAAATCTGGTCTATTCGTCTGACCTTCCCATAGGTTACAGGTATGTACAAAGGAAACCGAGCGTCTGGCAGTCCACCCTCACGGGTGCTCATCTCCAGGCTTCCGTGCCTGTAACAACATGTTAGCAATCGCATCAGCAATGACAAACGCAGGTTGGTTCCCAAGTCCTACCCTCACGGCGCCGGGGCCGCCCAGCTCCCGCTGCAGTCCGCCCTCGAACTCGCGCGGGTATGCCACCTTGTCGGGGTAGTTGAGGTAGACGAGACCAGACACGCCCAGAACAGTGGCAACAAAGGTGCCAATCATGATGAGGCCGGGGCCGGTCGTGGTCCAGGTGTAGTCGTACGGCGAGAACATGCCCAGGACATCGTTGTCTTCGTGGATCGGCTCGCCAAAGTTTCGGCGCTCCTGGGGGTCCCACCAGTCGGCATGGGGATCGCGGTGCTGTCGCTTGATGGCAGGGGGGTTGATGTAGCCGCCGTTCTGTGATGATTTTGCCTCGTCAGTCACGACCACCGTACCACGGCGGGCTGTCTCGGCCCAGAGCGTGCGGGATCCTAGAGGCGTCTCTCCACACTGACCATGTCGGGGTCCTGAGCCGGGCTCAGGTTTGGAGGATCCGGATACTTCTCCTCCAAGATTTTCCTGTCGCTGTACTGGGGAGGGAGGAAACCGCGCTGCTGGATGATGGGCAGTCGTCGAGCCGCGGCCATGCCGGTGCGCAGGGCAGACGCCCGCGCAAGTCGCTGAGGGAGCATCTGGCAGGGTTGGAGTCAGTGAGCGACATCGACATCAATTGGAAGGTCTTGTTCAGGGGAAAGGCGCAACATACCTTGAGCGAATTGACAGCGTTGTGCGGCGCCAATTGCTCTATGACGTTGGAGTGCTCAATGGCTGAGTTCGTTGAGGTGAGGTCAATGTCCGGCAGCAGAGGTTGTGATGGTGGGTTTGATGCCTCAGGTGTCTGCTCTGTCACAGCTGGGATGACTAATAAAAGACTTTCGAATGCCCGGAGCACTGGCAGAGAGCAATAGCAGGGGGGGAACCGAACCGACCGCGAGTCGCGTGTGGGGCGGGGTAGACAGGATTTGCCCACCCACCCCCGTTAACCCCCCGTCACGCCGCGCAGAGAGGCGTCATGTTCGAATTTCTCCAGCTCAAAAAGTTTTTGCTGAGGACCCCAAGTTCGCACGCAAAATCCATCACTGCGCGCCCTACAGGCCTCTGATCATGTGCAAACTTTGTATGGATATCCGGTAAAGCGCTACGAATCTGCAGACGTTAATTTCACTCCCCCAAATGTCAGCGTCGCCGAGATCACGCCCCCTTCGCTCCCTGGCTTGCTCCACGTTGCTACTATGAGCGAGCCCCCGTCCACCGACAATGAGCCACCCGATGCGCCTCATAGCATCCCCAACAGCCACAACGATGCCGATTCAACGCGTTCGGGTCTCCTACCTCCCGCTGAGATCGAGAGCAGACGTGAAAACCCCCAAGTTTCCACAAACGGACGCGTCGAGGGCGACGCAGGGACCCACAGTGCCCAAGCTCCCGAGTCAGAAGCACAAGCCGATGCCACGCCCAAGACGAACGGCCACGGAAATCAACACAACGATGAACCAAACAACGAAGGGCAGGGCGAAGCCAGCGTGGATGGGCGGCCAGCCAAACGGCGGCGCACGTTGGAGCCGACAACTCCCAAGTCCGCTAACAAGGTCAAGAAGGAGTCCCCGCCGTGGAAGCGAGTCGAAGCCGAAGGCCCGACATCATACACCGAGAATGGCCGTCGCAAATCCGGCCGCATCAACACGATCCCTATAGAACATCAGCCCCCGGGGAAGAGGCGCCTCACTAGAGGTGCTCTGGGCGGGGCGCAGAATAGCCCTCCCTCGGCCACTCGAACCCAGGACAGCAAAACGACGCGGACATACAGCGCGTCCCTCAAACAATCCTCTACCAACAAACCATCCCGCACGAGAGCCGCATCCACGTCCACCCCCAAGACGGCTCAAAAGAAACCTGCGCACGCGCCAGAGCCGAAGTCACCGTCTCGTCCAACGCGCCGCCGCTCACCCGGTCCTCCACCCCCACAGTCAGCCAGGCAGTCCACCAGACAGTCCACCCGCCCACGCCGGGCCTCTCGCTTCGCAGATTCCTCTGAAACGGTCGACCCTGGAACCCCAGGCCAGCATGCCCGATATCCCACCCGCGACACCGGCCGGTCTCCTCGAATAAAGCTGCGCGTCGGTCGCTCTGGAGTCATACCCCTGGTCCACGCAGACCAAGTACGCAAACGACCAAAGATAGGCTCGAGCTTTGAAGATTTTTGGAAACGGGCGGGCGACATTCCGGTTGAAGAAGGCGGTCTGCAAGCATCCGAAGATGGCCAGGTGTACACGGAGGAGATGGCGCGGAAAGATGCGCGGGTCATCACACGAATCGAGAGCGAAGCCGAACCTGGAGGTCTGCTCTCGCGGGAAAGGTGTTCGGCTTTTACCACGGAAGCAGCAGAGGAACCGCCGCGACAATGGGCACGACAAGATCACATGGTCAAGGCCATGTCGAATTTCAGGAGGCTCATGCTCATGGAACAGCAAAGGCACCGCGCAACTGCGAAAAAGGTCGCCGAAGCATGCCGAGACGAGTGGCTCCGCCGCCAGCCCAAGACAGCAGAGCAGTTGGAAGCCGAGGCCAGAGACTACTGGATACAGCGATACCGTCTAGCGGTCAGGGCCATGTTCGGAACGTGGGAAACTATACGAGCCGAGGTGAACAAGCGCCGCCTAGAGGAATGGGAGGCCGAGGAGCAGCGGCGTGTCAAGGCAGCTCTCAACGAGGCTGTGAATCTTTCCGAGCAGAAACTCCAGGCTCGAATAGGTGGCCTAGATTCGGAAATGCCCTCTGACGAAGACGGCTTCTCTGATCTTAGTGACACGGACCTGTCGGATGACCAGTCGAGCCGGATCTCAGACGGAAGTGGTAGTGAGGCGGACGAGGAAGACAGTGACAACATGTCATCTTCAGGTGACGAAGAAGGGGAGGATCTCGGGGACGCCGCCGACGAAGACCTGACTCAGGAAGAGCTGCGCGCTAAATATGCGAGCATAGCCAGTGCAGATACCCCAATAGCCGACTCGAGCCAAGCAGCAGGCTCCCGAACTGGTAACGAGGACATGGAGGCTGCAGCGGACTCCGGCGAGACGAGCGACGAGTCTGTCGACATGGATGATGATATGGGTTCTTCCGACATGGAAGACGAGGATGAAGACGATGAGGACGGGCCAGGTTCAGATGAGGACGATGACGAATCCAGCGGCGAAGCCGGTGGTCTACTTGGGATGCTCTTCGGCAAATCAGAATTGAAAAAGATGGAGGAGGCAACCAGCGATGCTCTCAACGAAGATACCGAAATGGTCGACGCCGAACTGGAGTATTCAGGCCCAGGAGTTAACGGCACAGCCAACGAGGACGAGGATGAGATGTCACTCGTTCAGCACCCTGCATCGGATCTCGAGACACCTGCAGAAACGAATACGCAAGAACCATCGGGATCACCAATGACTGCAGAGCCTCTCACTGCCCCGGTTACGGAGGGATCAGACCAGCCAGTTGGGACGGCGGCCAAGGATGAGACTCCTGACGTCCAGCCAGCAGGTGTCGACGAGCCAGCACTAGCCGCATCAGCAGGACAGCCAGAAGAGCAAGCAACTGCCCCCGAAACTCTGATATCTCCCGTCTCGGGAAAGCAAGAGCCCAGCGACGGACCTGCGTATGTCGACGCACCGAAGCCAGCAGCGATCGACACAGCGTCACCAGCCGAGTTGGCAATGTCAAAGAAGTCGCAGAGCGGGCCGGCGACACCCCAGCTAACATCGCCCAAGACGGAAATCCCATTCCTGCTCCGTGGCACACTGCGCGAATACCAACATGATGGGCTGGACTGGCTCGCCGGGCTCTACGCCAACAACACCAACGGCATCCTCGCCGACGAGATGGGCCTGGGAAAGACTATTCAGACAATTGCTCTCCTGGCCCACCTGGCGTGCTACCATGAGGTTTGGGGTCCGCATCTAGTGATTGTGCCGACCAGCGTCATGCTGAACTGGGAGATGGAGTTCAAGAAGTGGTGTCCGGGTTTCAAGATCCTGGCCTACTACGGTTCTCAGGAAGAGCGGAAACGGAAGCGCCAAGGCTGGAACAACGACGACGTCTGGAACGTGTGCATCACGTCCTATCAACTTGTCCTCCAAGACCAACAGGTCTTCAAGCGCCGTCGATGGCACTACATGATTCTAGACGAGGCGCACAACATCAAGAACTTCAAATCCCAGCGATGGCAGACTCTGCTCGGGTTCAATACCCAGGCGCGGCTTCTGCTCACCGGCACGCCGTTGCAGAACAATCTCACGGAGCTCTGGTCACTTCTCTTCTTCCTCATGCCTGCTGAGAATGGCGTCGGCGGTTTCGCCGACCTGCAAGAGTTCCACGACTGGTTCCACAAGCCCGAGACCCAGATTTTGGAAAGTGGTAGGGAGCAGATGGACGACGAGGCGAGGGCTATCATCTCCAAGCTGCACAAAGTCCTCCGGCCGTATCTGCTGCGCCGTCTCAAGGCCGACGTGGAGAAGCAGATGCCCGCCAAGTACGAACACGTCGAGTTCTGCAGGCTGTCGAAGCGCCAGCGCGAACTGTACGACGGCTTCCTCGCCCGAGCGGACACGCGGAACACGCTGGCCTCGGGCAACTACATGTCCATTATCAACTGTCTGATGCAGCTCCGCAAAGTGTGCAATCATCCCGATCTTTTCGTCGACCGGCCCATCATGACGTCGGTCCGTATGCAGAGGTCTATCGCCGCCGAGTACCAGCACACGGAGAGATCTGTGCATCGCTGCCTCTTCCCCGAAGACCCTATGAGTGTTGTCAGCCTAGGGTTCCTCAACCTCATCCCCACTCAGCATGAGCACCTGACTACGACGATGGCGGAGCGCATCTCGCAGCTGAGTTCTAACCGGACACTGATGGAGCTGCGCGAGGCCCAAAAGGTGCGGGCACAGAGCGCGTACACGAACCTAGACCCGTCGACCGTGGAATCGAACATTGCCTACCTCGAGAGCGCAGCCCGCTGGGGTCGCTTCGAGGAGCTTCAACACTGCGTCTACCTTAATGCCCTACGACGACAGCAGAAACCCATCTACGGCAAAAATCTCGTGGACCTCGTGACTGTGGGTGCCGACCAGAGGCCCTTCAAGCCACGTCCAAAAAATCCCCGAAAGATCTTGTCGTGGTTCGAGGAGGACTCGTCCTTGGTGAGAGCCATGATTCCATCCGTCAATCAACGAGCCGATAGCCTCAGAACGACAATTGAGAAATTCTGCTGCGTCACGCCGGCCGTGGTCACGCGAGATCTGGAGCATATCATCCTCGGCCGGCAAGGCACACAAGCATTTACCGACGAGGACCTCCGACTCTCCGCGCCCGTCAGCTGGACACCGTGGATGCCGAAAGAGCCTCCGCCGGACCCCTGGCACGAGGCGCGTATGCGCCTCAGCATACAGTTTCCGGATAAGCGTCTCCTCCAGTACGACTGCGGCAAGCTCCAGGTGCTGGACGGACTCCTGCGCAGGCTACAGGCTGGCGGGCACCGGGCACTCATCTTCACGCAGATGACCAAGGTGCTCGATATCCTTGAGCAGTTCCTCAACATCCACGGCCACAAGTACCTGCGGTTGGATGGAGCGACAAAGGTGGAGCAGCGGCAGATTCTGACGGATCGCTTCAATAACGACCCGCGCATCCTGTGCTTCATCCTGTCGACGAGATCGGGAGGCCTTGGTATCAACCTCACGGGAGCAGACACGGTAATCTTCTACGACCAGGACTGGAATCCCGCCATGGACAAGCAATGCCAGGACCGATGCCATCGTATCGGGCAGACGCGAGACGTGCACATCTATCGACTGGTCAGCGAGCACACCATCGAGGCGAACATTCTCCGCAAAGCATCGCAGAAGCAGATGCTAGATGACGTGGTCATCCAGGAGGGTGAATTCACGACAGATACCTTCAACAAGGTCTCGGTGAGAGATGTGCTCGGCGAGAAGGTCGACTTCACGAGCGAGGGCGTCGCGGCCGCAGATGCTGCGCTGGACAGGGTGCTCGGCGGTCCAGACGACGGGAATAACCAGCGTACAGTCGGACGAGTCCTCGAGCAGGCCGAGGACCGAGAAGACGTCACTGCTGCGAGGGCAGCTGAGAAGGAGATCCAGGCTGATGACGCGGACTTTACGGAGAAGCCCAGCAACACTGCCTCGGGAACCTCGACGGCGAGACAGGGGACGCCTGCTACTGCTGGTGGTACTGCGAAGTCGGTGCTCGATGGCGGCGTCCTGCCGAACGGCGACGCAACCGATGCGGATCTGGGTGCTGTCGAGGAGTATAACGCCTTTGGCGACAAGGTGCAGACGGTGGATGACTACATGCTGCGCACCATGGCGGACCAGCTTAAGGACACGAAGCTGGAGCTGCCAAAGGACAAGAAGAAGGGGAAGAAGAAGGGCAAGGACACGAGGAAGCGGTGATGATGGGGACATTTTCCCCAGAGGGCGCAAACCGGCTTTGTAAGGAGGAGGTTGGGACTGTTTTAATGGCTCGGGCCCCTGTTGTATAGTATAGCGCGGGGAAAAGGTATGGAGGGTAAACTCTCTATATCAGAATGCGCATCGGGAAAAGGTTTCCCCCCATGGAGTTTTGGGTGCTTTCTTTTATTATTCATGGGCATTACTGGATGCAGCTGGTGGCCGTCAGCCGAAGGGGGGTTGTGTTGGTTGCTTGTTTAGAATAGTTCAATGTGAGGCAATATCCCAGAGGAAGTCAATCTGACGGCCGTGACTGATATGAACAGCAGGTGTATGTACTGGCACTTAGTGCTAATGTATACGGTATACCTGAATATTTATACATTGTTTCTTTCTGTAGGCTGATGAGGTGGTGAGGAGAGTCACATCGGATGTGGGGGGTTCTCTTCAAGTCCGGAGTTACCCTAGACACTCCTTCCTACAGTATCAGCCAGCGACCACAGAGTGCCGTACGTATTAATACCCTATCTCAGTAGTGTAATTACCCAGGTGCATCATGTTATAATTGAATTCCACCCAAGAGACTCTGGGACCAGATGCAAGGTGTCGATATAGGCGGTCTGCTGCGATGGATCGACCACCAAGGAAGTGACACTACTACATCCGCAAGTAATTACATAGTTCGTATAAATAGTAGGTAGGAGTCCTGCCCTTGTCGATTGATGCTGGGTGGCATTCAATGAGGATGCATACCGCCCATACCGCCATTTCCTGGATGCCCAATAGGACCGGCCCACAGGTTCGTCCTATGCAATATTAACGCCATAATAAATGGAATCGGTTTCGGGACTGGGGAACACGTGGGAGCTTGGTCTTCCAGAAAGATACGGGGGTCCGGTCGGCCAAACTCAATTGGGCCGAGGTTGGTAGTATACTACTACGTATCTGCTAATGTAGAGTATACTAAAGTTAGTACTTACTAGCACTTACGGGATACTACAATACTACTAGCAGAATAATCAATGTATAGTACCTGTACAGCAGGGCACTACGTATACTACGGCACTGTATACTCCTGACCTCTGCAGTGAACCGGGCTCTGAAACAGCAGGAGCACCCGGTCTGCACTTGCATGTGGCGCCAGAACGGTCGCTAAACGCTGAACTGTGGGGAAGCCCCATTTGGGATCCCGCGAATCTTCCGTCAAGGTGTGGGCCTTGGCGGCTTTCACTGTCCAGTGGGTGGGTTACAGTGGGTACCTACAGTACCTGGTAATTACTAGCCCAGTAGTCGCCGTCGGTGCGCCTGTTGCGCCTGCCGCCTGGACATTTTGCCCCAAATCTCAGTCCGCCCCCGTGCTTCTCTCTCTCCTCCATCCCGCGTCTTCCTCCCCTCAATGGCGTTTGCTGTCGATGCCGACAAGAGTTCCTCACCTAATTCCTCCTTTCTCTGGTAAATGATTCCTTTCCGGCCCCTTGTTCCCGACGCGACGCCTCTCCGAGACGCGAAAACACGAAGCACGGCTCGTCAGGCCGTGGACAGAGAGTCCCAACAACGACGGCCCATTCTCCAACTCCCGAGCCAGCTATTTGCTCCGGAAGGGCAGCCGTGTAGGCCCCATCGCTCGACCGCTACGCCGATAGACTGTTGCGAACCACCACTGCGACGGACGTAGCTGCAGACACCACGGTGCGGAGGGATGCAGACGGCAAGGGGGAGGACGGAGGCGCAGGGACGGAAAGCCAAGGTTGGATGAATCTACGATATATACGCGCCTGGTCAATCGACAGACGGACCGCTGACAGGTCTCCAGCTCGCTCACTCCTACCAAGAGTTGTTGGAGTAGGTCATATGAGTCTTTACCCGGTGAATCCTGCGCTCTGCTGACCTGCATGCAGCGAGTTCTCCAGCAAGGATCTCAAGTCGGTCGGCAACTACACCCTCGGTCGCCTGATCGGAAAGGGCTCTTTCGGAAAGGTCTACCTCGCTACGCATAAACTCACAAATGGCTCCAAGGTGGGTTGATGCGATGCCTGTCGCCCCTCGTCTTGCCCGCACCCACTGCTGACCCGCGTGCGTGCACACCCAGGTCGTCCTCAAGTCGGCCAACAAGGACGACTCCAACCTTGCCAGAGAGATCCACCACCACCGCCAATTCGTCCACCCTCACATTGCCAGGCTTTACGAGGTCATAGTAACCGAGTCACTCGTGTGGCTGGTTCTCGAGTACTGTCCTGGTACGACCCCTGTCCTCCACCGCCTCGAGAGCGCCTCCGCTGATATCAGGTTATATAGGCGATGAACTCTACAACTACCTCCTCCAACACGGGCCCCTGCCTGTGCCAAAAGTCCAGAAGATCTTTGCTCAGCTGGTCGGCGCCGTAGCATACGTACACAAGCAGTCGTGCGTCCACCGCGATCTGAAACTCGAAAACATCCTGTTTGACAAGCACGAGAATGTCAAGCTCGTCGACTTCGGCTTCACCAGGGAATACGAGGGCCGAGCGAACCATCTCCAGACCTTCTGCGGGACCATATGTTACTCCGCGCCGGAGATGCTCAAGGGCGAGAAGTATGCCGGCGAAAAAGTCGACGTGTGGAGCCTGGGCATCATCTTGTATGCCCTGCTCTGCGGCGAGCTGCCTTTTGATGACGATGACGACAATGTGACCCGCACCAAGATCCTGTCCGAGGAACCGCAGTACCCCGAACACCTCACACCGGATGCCGTGTCACTGCTCAAAGCACTCCTCTCGAAACGCCCGTTGCCCCGACCTAGCTTGCCAGACATACTCGTCCACCCATTCATCGTCGAGCACGCCGTCGCACAGCAGGCGATCCTGGAGATCCAGCCGCCATCGCCCTTCTCAACGCCCTTGGAGAAGGATTGTCTCCAGCGCATGCGCGCTGCTGGGGTCAACATCGACTCCGTCATCGAGAGTGTGCTGGCCCAGAAGTGCGATGCTCTGAGCGGCTGGTGGACGCTTCTCCTCGAGAAGGAGACTCGTAAGATGCGCCGGAGGGAGCAGAAGCGCAGGGAGAGGGATGCTGAGAGCAAGAGTATGCGCCGCGTGTCGGCGGCTTCAAGCCGCCTGGAGCGCATGGCGCCCTCGCTGCAGGACGTGGATGAGGAAGGGGGGTTGACGAGGCAGTTCATCAGCTCGAGGAGTCGTGGGAGGAGTCAACGACGGAGCGCACACTACTACTCCGACTTCAATGTTCATGACCTGTCGTATCCCGGTGACGGGTCCAAGAGCAATGGCCCCTTGAGCCCGGATGACATACCTCCGACCCCCGTCGACAAGGACTCAGTGCGGTCCGTCTCCACCTCCCGCCATCGACGACCGGTTCCTCCCCCGAAGGAGGGCGTCATCCGGAGCGCCAGGTCCCGTGGGTCGACCCTCCACCTAGTCACGACCTCGGAGGCCCTCGGTGGCCACGGCCACTCCCCTCAACACCACCAGAATGGACACGAGAAGGCACGACGGAAGCCGAGCCAGGCCATCATTGCGCACTGGAAGAATTGGACACACTGGATCTTTGAGAACACCACTAAACGGCGCAAGTGGCATGAGAAGAAGTCCAGCAGGAGTACTCCGAATCTCCACAAGGATGGGAGCACCACCAGCAAGGACGGAGGGCAGGCTACTCCGAGACCGCAGACGAGCAAGTACCCGGCATCTGGGTCTCCGCGGGCGCAGGCGACGGCGTCACTGCCCAAGGGCGTCGTGGCTAACGGTCACCTCCCCAAGTCGAGCGCCACGGCTACCCAGGCGGCGAGTGGCACTAAGACGCCGAGATCTGCGTTGGGGGAGGCGTTGTCCTCCCAGAACCATAATCTGCCGCAGAATATGGCCCCCCGGATCACAACATCGCGATCCTACAAGCGACAGTCACTGTCCCCATCGCCCCTGAGCCCTCGGTCGACGATGCGTCGATCATCCGCTGGCCTGCGTGGGAGGAAGTCGACGTCATCTTCCGTCTCATCCGTCCGGTCCATGCACAGGCAGCATCGTCATTCCCACTCCAAAGCGTCATCCACGAGCTCGACGAACTCGATATCGACATCCAAGACGCCGCACCATCGCGGCGCGTCCCCCCACCACTCCGTCAAGGTCCTCCCCGCGACACCCACCACGACATCCTTCCCATCAAATATCCGCCTCGTCCGTGCTGTTCCAGCACCCCTCAATTTCTACAACGAGGGCATGCCGTCGTCGACCGACCAAGCACC
The DNA here is from genome assembly GCA_000769265.1 of Hapsidospora chrysogenum ATCC 11550. Classification (NCBI taxonomy): domain Eukaryota; kingdom Fungi; phylum Ascomycota; class Sordariomycetes; order Hypocreales; family Bionectriaceae; genus Hapsidospora; species Hapsidospora chrysogena. The sequence goes on from JPKY01000109.1 coordinate 14,318, forward strand.
ACCCGGATCACCCAACCCGTTTGCCTCGGGAGTGCTCTTCGCCAAGAGGAAGAAGAATATCTTCAAGGGTCCCACGCTCAACTTTGGCAGTGGCTCCTCTGGGGCCGGCGCCCGGAACGCGGGCTCGGGGAGCCATTCCCGGAATGCTAGTGGCTCCGCTCTGGGACGCCGCTCCGGGGAGATTACGATTCAGGAGGAGGATGAGGACCGCGTGCCTGAGGAAGAGGAGGAGGATATCGTGGAGGAAGTTGATAGGTTTACGCCTGTCGTTACGGGGCCAGGGGAGACGGTGGAGGAGCAGATCATTGAGGATGAGGAGCCTACGCCGACGAAGGGGCCTGAAACACCCTCGCCGGCTCCGAAAATGGATCCCATGATTACGGCGGCGATTGAGGAGGATACCCCGACGCCAGCAGAGGCCCGTCCGTAAGAGGCTGTTCGTACTAGCCCGGCCACGGAGAACGACGACACGACTTTCACAGCAGCGCCCTATCATGAAGTAAACCTCGGGAGACACCCCTAGTGACTCCCAGTACCTCTGGCCAGCCGATACAACCCCACGCCGCTTTTATTTTGTCATATTCCATTCTCGATAGACGCCCTTTTTGATACCACTTTTTTCTTCTATTCTCTTCTTCGATTCCAAGCGGTGGTATTTATGGTGGAATGTACACACAACCACCCACAGTGGCAAGGCCATGTTTGTTCAGAGTTGCACATATCTAGGAATGATCGATCATATCGGAAGCGAAACTGGAAGAATCTGGAAAGGAAAGCAACGAGCTGAACATGTGTCCATCGGCTACGGGATTTGTGGTGAAATGGTATATATACATATGTATATATGTATTTCATGCTCTCATTAGGATGAAAAAGACCCAGCCTGCGGTGCCCGCTCGCTCGCTTGCTCGCTCGCTCTGCGAGATGCACTCGAAACTCCAATATCTGACTTTGTACAAACGATGACCGTCCGTATCCCCAACTCCGTAAACCAACAATGGGCCACATGTAACCCCTTGCCCGGGCTCGATGTGACTCCATTAATTCCCTCCAAGGATATCAGTCATCCCTCTCCGCATTCCTCCTGACCCTCTGCACGAGGGCAAACCTCTCCTCGCGCAGGGTGATCCATATCCAGAACCACGACACCATCTCGACGAACATGAAAGTGAAGAAGACGCGGTTCTTGAGCATGTCGCCGCCCCAGCCGGAGGGCACGTACGAAGGGTTGTGCGGCGAGGGGTGGGTCAGCAGGCGGCTGGCCGCACCGCCGCGGGCGGAACCTGACTGGTAAACCGGGGATGAGGGGCCGAACATGAATGTGTAGAAGAGGAGGGCCATGGAGAAGAGGGCGCGGACCGGGGCTGTTTGGAAGGATAGTTTGTTAGGTTAGTATACTAATTAGACTGCGGGGAGAATGAAGGAGGGGGCAGGAGGACGGGTCGAACCTTGGGCGCCCCAGTAGTAGAGCATGCAGACCTCCTCTGGCATAGAGAGGGAGACGAGGTCGCTCAGGCCGAGGAGGGCGAGGACGGCGGCGAGGAAGCCGAGGGGTGGGCTCTGGGCGTCGAAGCCGCGGGCCATGGGCTAGATAGAACAGATCTCATCAGATTCCTTTGTTCCCTTTTCCTTTTGCATCTTGCGCATTTCTGCCCTGCTTCTGACGTTGGGTTGGGTGGATAGGTGGGTGCATACCATGCCCATGCTCTCACCAAGAACCCAGACGAGGGCCTGGTCGTCGATGGTGAGCGGGTTGGAGAGGAAGAAGTAGGCGAGGGTGAGGTGGAGGAGGGAGACGGAGGTTATGATTGTCGTGGAGGAGATGAGCGCCATGGCGGAAGCATTCGTTTCGTGGTGGCAGCGAGGGTGTGTGCGTTGGATGGTGATGCTGTCGTCGGGGGGGGGNGGGGGGTTAGAGGAGATTTCGGCGTCGCGCGTTGCCGGTCGGTGGTGGGTGGGTGTAGTTGGAGGTAAAGAACCTAAGAAGGTGGGAAGGACAGTTATGCGTCCATGCCCGTTGGAGGTCTCTGCCTGTTGGATGTGTTGTCTCAAGTTGGGGGGTGAGGGACTGGAGGAGAGGGAAGCGACGTAGGGAGCTGCAAATTGCGTCAAGGTGCTGTTGGGCAGGGGGTTTTCGGTGGGTGGTGCCTGTGTGCCAATGCCTGGGTAAGGTACCTGGTAGAAATTAGCGGGTAGTGGCGGGTAGCGGGTAGCAGCGCGTCGCGTGGCTTGAGGACTCGGACCTGACCTTGAGTGTGGAGGGGCAGGCGCGACTGACTGCTGGGATGAGCACCTGCCTCACCACCACATCAGCCAGCAACCACATCGCGGCTCATCCTCAGCCCAGCTTCTTTACCACCCCCCCCCCCCCCCCCCCCCCCCCCCCCCCCCNCCCCCCCCCCCATGCCTCCACAATGACGGCATCTTCAGATCCTCGCCTCGAAAAGGAGAAGCACATAAGATACTGGCAGCGATGCCGCGACACATACCTACCCACCCCCTACACATCCGGCGACTCAACCCGCCTCATGTGGGCATGCTTCATCTTCTCAGCCCTAGACCTCCTCTCCGTACCCCTCGAAGCCCGCGAGCGCGCACGCATACGCACCTGGGTTCTCAGCCTGCAGCACCCCGACGGAGGCTTCTGCGGGAGCCCCAATCATGCGTACCAGGGCCAGGATGCGCACAGGGGAGAGCCTAACATCGCGGCTACCTTCTTTGCGCTGATTCTGCTGGCCATGGCTCCGGAGGAGGGGGCCGAGAGGTCTGCGTTTGCGGGGGTCAGGAGGGGGAGGCTGCTGAGGTGGCTGAGGAAGCTGCAGAGGGAGGATGGGAGCTTTGGGCAGAATCTGTGGGAGGGTAGGCCCGTGGGTGGGAGCGACACGCGGCATAGTTACCTCGCGAGTTCGATACGGTGGATGCTCCGCGGGGATGTGAGCTCGCCGGATGGTGATGCTGCTTGGGTGGAGGATGTCGATGTGGACTCGTTGGTGCGACATATTCGGCTGGGGCAGACCTACGATGGAGGCGTCGCCGAGCTGGACAGTCATGAATCACATGGTGGGTGGTATCTTGTTTGGGCCTCGGGTGCCTTACTCGTATGCTGACATGACGACCTCTCACAGCGGGTTATGCGTACTGCGGTGTTGCCGCACTCTACATGCTCGACAGACCCCTTGTGTCATCCTCAGAGTCCGACAAGGACGGCTCACACTCGGCCATTGCCCAGGGGATTCGGGATCGCGAGGGCTTACTCAGGTTCCTCGCGGGGAGACAGTTCACCTATCTCGCAAAGGAAGAGGAGGAAGACGATGCGGACGCAGAGGACCTCGTCGAGGCCAGGATCGGCTCGTTGAGTCTTGAAGAGAGCTGTCGTCATGTAGGCTTCAATGGGCGGTGGAATAAGAAGACCGATACGTGCTACTGCTGGTGGGTAGCCGGCACCTTGGCAGTAAGTAACTCTCAGAATTCCCTGTCAAGCACACGCCCTCGGGGTCTACTGTTATTTTAGTTCTAACCGGGGCTGGGGGGAGATAGATGCTCGGCACCCCGTTCCCGGTTAACATCGCTCCCTCCCGCCGCTACCTCCTTGAAATCACACAGCATCGGATCGGCGGATTCGGCAAGGTTGCGGGTGCCCCGCCGGACATATACCACGCCTACCTGGGCCTGGCGGCGCTGGCGACCATGGACGGCGGCGACGAGGACCTCAAGGAGTTTGATGCGGGACTGTGCTGCAGTAGGGATACCACGCGGAAGATTGAGATGGCGAGGGATGGACTTGTCGAAGGGATAAGGGGGAAGAAGGGAGGAGGGGAGAGCTGGGTGGATGATGGGTTTTGGTCTAGTGGGTGAGCTGTATTTGCTCGATGGCTCCGTTAATATGGAACCAATCGAAAACTGCGGTTCCGTTCTGTAGGTAGGTACAGTAGGTACTTGAGTACCCAAGAATTGCCTGGTGATGTTGGTTCACTTGGTTCGATGTTTGTGGTGGTGGTGGTGGTGGTGGTGGGTCTTTGATGTTTGGGCGGAACAGACGCATGACGCGCACGTGGTGGCTGCCGATACGAAAACGCCGAGCTTCAGCCGCAGAGATCAACCCAACCATCAACACCTCCAACTCATCGACCTCGCCCTCCTCGTCCTCGCCCGTCCAGCGATTAACGATCTCCATCACCGTCGATTGCCGGCGCCATGTCGTCCGAACCGCAAGATACAAAGGGCGACGGGCCCTGGGACGATTCCACCCGCCGCAAGTTCGAGAAGTACGCCCCGCTGCCCTCCGCCCGATCCCGGCCCGAAACCATCTCCAAAAAGCTGACCCTGGTTGTTTTCTGGCGTTTCTAGCAAGTCCAAGAGCGAATACTACGATCCGTGCCAAGAGGCTGCGCAGCGGAGCTACAAGTGTCTGTTTCGGAATAACGGCGACAGGAGCATGTGCGGCGAATATTTCCAGGCGTACCGCGAATGCAAACAGGCTTGGGTAATGCGCGCGATGGCGAAATAATTATTTGGGTGTTGACTGAATGCTGATGGTGGGATTTCAATATAGGTCGAGCGACGGCGCAAAGAGACGACACCGTTCTGGACATAGCGCGTATTGACAGGAGATGGGGAGGTGCGTCTGTCGGTTGTGACTCGAGGAGAATACGAATGCGCCCTGGCAGGTTCGACGCTTTTACGTCTACGCTCTCAGGCCATCGCGGAAGTGAACCGATTGTGAACGGGGTCCCGCGATGATGGGATGGTCTGGCTGGTGGTGACCGGCTTCCATGCTCTGGTCAGTCGTTGGACGAGGCGGCAGGACAAGCCACAATCTGCCATGACATTGGACAGAATCCAGGCCAGAAATTTATTCAGTGCCGGAAGAGAGGCCGTGACTGTGACGAGGAACGACAATTTATCTGTATACTAGTACCTTGTATAATATTTATATATGTATGTATCATGGGGCAAGCAGCGTTTCCTTTGGTGTTGGTGGAACCTGGTCCTTGGCTCTGATTGATTTAGTACCTAGTGTGAAGTGATGATTTCTTCTATAGCTCCGTGACAACCTCATCCTCGGATTGGTATCGATATTCTTGCAATCTGGCCCCCCTTACCGACGGTTGCTTCATCTGAAGCATGACAGTTCGTCGTCCTCCCAACTCACTTGTGAGGGTTGATGCGCCACAGCCGTCAGCCACACGATGGCGGGGCAGAGCGCCACAATTTGCACCTCCCCTCCACAGCTTCACGAAACCTCCCCAAGTACCCTGGCATCTCTCGACCTCACCCCACCACACCACACACCCGAACACTCACAAACCCGCCGGCCCGGACACAGCGCCTCATGAATCGGTCAAGGCCTCGGCTCAAGAACGGAGTCGACCTGCAGCTCCAGTCTGCCTTCTCGGACGGCAACTGGCCCGTGGTTATCCGCCTTGCCGAGAAGAGGGCCCGGAGCCTCAATGATCCATACTATGAGGTTCGTCTGAGCGTCTGTCGATTGGCCCTGGTGACTTGGGGCGTGGTGGTTTTTACTTTACAGGGAGTGGTGTTGGCGGCTAACTGGACTTGCACAGATCGTGAAGACGTGCGCCGAGAGCCAGGTGGATGACCCCAGCGCCAAGTACACCGCCGTCGCGGCCGTGTCCCAGTTCGTCAAGGATGGCACCGTTATCAAGGACGTGGATGCGCTGGACCTCCTCGAGTGGGCGACTCTGGACCTCACCGAGGAAGACGACTTCCTGGAGACTCTCGGCCCGCTGAGGGTCAGGGCTGTCAAGGCTGCCCCCAAGGACAAGCACGCCGCGTCCCGCTGTCTGGAGTCGTGCCTGATCCATTGGGATCTTACGAGCGCCCAGCAGGTAATGGTGCTCTAGCGGAAGCAGGGTTCTGGCGGTTTGGTGCTGACTGAGTGGGTGAGGGCAGATTGCGGCTGTCCTTGATAGATCGTTTCCGCAGGAGAGACACTTTATGTTTTGGAACATTGCCATTACATATATGCTTTCTGTGGGTCTTGTCCCATCTTCTTCATGAATGATAGTACAAGCCGCTGACGCTTTGACCAGACAAGTCCGCAGGCCACGGAGGATAAGAAGAAGCTCTATGGGATGCTTGCCTTTAAACAGATCGAGCGCGCAGCCCAAGCCGCGGAACAGGTACATTATAGCACAAACATCCATTCTCACCTAATGAACACGCTTTCTAATTCAATGTGCAGGCGGCGTCTTCCGGAGATGGCACACAACCACCCGCACGTAGTGTGCAGAAAGAAGAGGAGATCCTGTTGCTCTACGAAATTACCGAAACGCATGGAACTCACCAAGACTTCGAGAAGCTCGTCTCCAGCCCCGTCTTCGGGCCCTTGCCACTCTTCCGCCAGGGTCGAAAGGAGCTCTTTCTACGTGTGATTGCCAGGCACCGACGTGATAGCAACTGGGGAGCGATCTATCGCCTCTGTAATGACTGTCTTTCGGAGAAAGATGCGGATGGGAAGCCCAACCTCCTTGCCTCAGACTACCATGTCTGGGAAGAGTTTATTTACTCAGCGAGCCAGATCAAGGTCGCTGACGAGACTGCGGTTGAAACAGTGCAAGGTCTCCTGCTCCAGCTTATCAAATCGCCCAACCTGCGCCCGATCTATAGGAGAAACGTCCTGCTCGCCAGGGTCTCGGCTACTTTCCAGCTCATATCTGACGAGACGGACGACAGCGTTGACGGGAAGGCATCGTCCACGAGACTCCGGGAGCTCACTCGATACATTGAGGACCAGGCCAATAGCCCGGCCTGCTTCGACGACATCAAGCCGTTTGTGGAAAAGCTGGACCGCTCCGGCATGGACCATCTTGCCCAGGACTTCATGCCGCAACTCTGCGAGAAGCGCGAGAGCGAGGGCGATGCCGAGGCGAGACAGGCGCGGTTACTATCGCTCAAGGTTCGCTACCTGATGGCCACCTGTCCGCTCTCCTACTCGTCTGTGCCAGACGAGGCAGCAGCCAGGACAAGATGCTTCACAAGCATATGGCAGGATGGACTCGAATTCTACAAGGACATTGCGACGAAATCAGCCGACACACTGTCGGTCGACCCTCAACTCCCACCGGAGCTCGCACTGCTCGTGGCATTCTGCAGCATCAAACTCGCTAATACGGACCCAAACGGCTCACTCGCCTCCATCCCCGCCTCGTCTAGGCGGCATCTCTTCCACGCCATCCTCCTCCTCGAATATCAGCTCTCCTTCTCGCCGAAGAACAGCCAGCTTCTCCTCGTCCTCGTCCAGCTGCACCTCCTCCTGGGATCAGCCCCACGGTCGCGGCAGCTCTGGGATGAGCTCGGCGTGAAGCGCACCATCATGGACTCACTGGCGCCCCTCTTCTACGACCGGCTGTCGCTCGCGTCTCCCGCGCTTCTCTCGCCTTCGGAGAACTGGGGGTGGCAGCTGATGGACATGCTGACCTCTCACTTCAGTTACTCGCTCAAGCTGAGGATGCCCCGGCGGCTGGTCGACGCGTTTGAGTCGGAGAGCTACAGCTCGGTCCTGGAGATTCCCAAGTACATTCATAGCCTCAGGACGAGCGCTACGCGTGCGATTAGCTTGGTCGAGGAGACGAGGTCGGAAAGGGTGCTCGGGGCGCCCACTTGGGAGCTGTTTTCCGATCCACGGTTCAGTACGATGGCCCCCCTTCCCCCCCTTTCCCTCACCCCCGTTTATTCTGAAGATAATCAAATTGACCTAACAATATATCCAGCTGAGGTCTCGGACGACACCCAGCTGAAGGAAACGATAGACTACGGGTCATTCCCCTCGTGGGACTACAGCGCATCGCCGCCGGTATACGCTCGTCTCCGACTTGGGCCTCCACCGAGCGTAAGTGGGCACCTCACCCTTGAGGCTTGGGCTCGCAGCCTGATCTAACACTATGCTGCGCAGAATCGACGGGCGCATCTCGGCCTCCTCGCCGAGGCATTCCACGACGTGTTAGGATACAAGCCGCCGACGGCGTACAAAGTGGCCATGGCGTCGTCGACGCCTGACCAAGTCTTCGTGATCGAGTCCCTGTCGCGCATCGGCAACAGCTTCAACAAGTTCCTCAGCGGGCCGAGCTCCGACCTCATGCCGGCGGAGGCGGTGTACTACGATGTCATTGGGTTACTGAGCACATTGGTACCGCTCTGCGCAGGCAGCGGCCGGTCGCCGGCATTTGAGGCTGCTTTTGGGCAGTTGGTGGATGCGGTGACGGCTGGCCTGGAGGCGCTCCGGGCACAGATTCCCTACTATGGTGGTTTAGGGGTAGAAGAGGTGGTGAATCTGTTCAGCTCCATGCACACAGTCGGGGTCTACCGGGAGACAGCCAGCGGCGTGGCCCTCGCGACACGATGGATACTGGACTTCAATGAGCGGGCTAGGGAACGCGATCGGTCCGGACAGAGCAACCTACCCAAGGAAGTAACTGCGCGGGTCAAGGGCCTGCACGCGGCGGCGGAGGCGGCTCTCGGGGAGGGCCGGGGCTGGGTGACGGGTCTGAAGGCGCATATAAGGGGCGATGACTTCCAGGGGCGGTTCAAGAGTTGGGTGTTTGAGGACGCGGAGGCACTGCGGGATGTGGCGTACGAGGATATCGTGCCGGGCCTGGTGGCCAATATGAGGGAGAATGTGGCAGGGTGGCAGCAGGTAAAATGGGAATAGACGCCGGGGGCCTAAAACTGGCCGTGGTGCACGGCCGGCCCGGCTTTTGTTTGTTCGCAGAGCATGTCATGTGAACGACCATATATGCATACTACACAATTCTCCCCAAGTCTGAAGAAACGACTGTACATTACTGTACTTTGGTCATTCGAGGATTGGAGGCCTGCCATAGCGAGACGGTGATGGAACCATCGGACTGGTCGATCGGTGGTCCCCCTAGCGCCACACCGCCAAGGCCGAAGTGAGGATCGGCACGACGGGTGGAAAAAAGCTTGGCCTGCTTGGCTTTTGCTTGGTTTTCTTTTTTATTGCTTGTCTGGACCGCGCCGAGGCACGGCAGCCAACCAAGTATCCGGGGAACGACGGACGACTGGACGACTGGATCAAACATGTTTCGGCTTGGGTGCGGCAGACAAGACGACACGATACGATACATCCGCTGGGGGAGAGACATGATGGACGACGACCTGTTCGTTTATTGCCGACTGTTGGTAATGAGTTGCTCCGCTCAAGTCGCACTGTTTCAGGAGGCGGGCAGTTGTGCGTGGCGGGCTGACCGGGAGGTATAAAATGTACAGCACGGCATAACCGTTGCCCCCATGTTCCTCTTGTGCGCAAGTGCCGTTTTGTGCCCACGCGTACAGACGTACACGGTCCAATCGCTGGCATCTTGATCCGTGTGGCGTTCGCATTTTCATCCTCCGTGTGGTGCCTGGGCGGCGGTGCCCACTGCCCACCGTTGTCTGCCGTCCTCCGGGCGGGCGGCGACCGGCTTGGCCGCCATCTGACACCAACCACGCACCGCAGAGGTCGTCTCGTCCTGCAAATGCCCGACCCGGCCGCCCAAACTCTTGACGGCGATGCTCTCCTTTCCGTGGGACCAAGAAGGGGACCAGCAGATAAATGAAATGTCCGCCCGCCATGTGCTCCCCCACTGGGAGCGCCGCCGCTTCGCACATCACCACACAAATCCCAGGTTTTCCCCTTGTCCCACCGCAGGGCCCACAATTCCTCTGGCAGCTGCGCGCCAAAAGGGGACTGCGGATCGTACAGTACTCGTACTCTCGTCCAGTACAATGTGGGCGATGGCGGCGGGCGTGTTTCTGGGTCGTTTGATCGTCGCTGTCCGATGACAGGCTTGGCAGTTCCGGACAACCTGTCTCTCGTAAGACTCGTACGTGTATGTGCGTGCGTACAGTAGGGTAGGCAAGTAGGCGGCAAGGCGGGTAGAGCACGGCGCTCTGGGGCGTGATTCAGTATGTAACATAGATATGCATAATCGGTAATCGTTGTTTAGGGGGGTTTCTCTCGGGAACTTGCTGATGGACATGCAAGGTAGTGATTTGCATGTGTTGAGAGCCCTTAGTCCCAACTGGCGTATACCCAAGTACCAGTACGTACTACCAAGTTAGTAGTACCTTCGTAGTAATACTCAGGTAGTAATAGTAATTACTTGTCACAAAATGGAAGTGGATGGGCGATGATCTCATCGCCTTCGGTCCCCGAGCACTGGAAGTTTACCTCGTTCGTTCCTGCCATCTGTCACCTTGCCCTCACCTTCCTTCTTTTCCCCCCTTTGCCCTCCTCCTGTGATCCCATCTCGGAACCTCCCGTCTCTGCACTCTGCACTCTGCACTCTGCACTCTGCACTCTACACTCTACATCACCATTTCCTTCTCTCCTTCCTTCTTCCTTCTCTTCCAGTCTGATTCACTCCCCTTTTTGAACCCATCATTTTCTGTACCTTTCTCACATTTCGACACATTCGTTTCGACACTCGGATTCTCATTCACTCTGCAAGTCCCCTTCTCCCGACGTCGGCCTCCTTGATCAAGGAGCGTCTGCCCTGGACCTTGGTGCAGACCCCAAGCATTTCAATCCGTCCCTACCTTCTTCCCCATTCCCGAACCTTGAAATAAACAAAAGAAAGAAAAAAGAAGAAGCTGGTCTTCTACGAGGCGGCGCTCCCGCCACCTCCTCACATGTCATGAGGCTCATCTCTCTGGGCTCCTCGGGTCCGACCCGCAGGATCCTCTTCGTCACATGCTTCCTCTTCTTCCTGATCGTCCTCCTCGTACGGAGAGAAACAGAGACACAGGGAGATTCGTTCTTCGGAAGCGATCGGTATCGCTTGTCCCTCAAGCATATCGTAACCGATGACGACCTTGTCGACGACAATGACAGGGACAGCAGTAACGAGAGCACTCCTGAGAAGCCACCAGGGTGTCCACTGGACGTCGAATACCTCAAAAGCGAACGCTACGGACTATCCGGAAACATCATCTTCCACAAGCAATGTGTTCGCGCCCACCGCAATGACAGCCTCGACAGGAGCGCCGTCACCGATGTCGAGCACGGCTCGATATTTGGTCGCTTACAGGCCCTCGATCTCAACGCTGACTGCCACGAATACGAGGCGATGCCCTGCGATCCCATCGATCTCGAAGTCCCCGGACCACTCGAGGAGCGCCCTCATCCGGAACTCCTGTTTGGCGTCGCCACCAGCTTCGACCGCCTCGTCGACTCGTTGCCTCAGCTGTCCCACTGGCTCTCCCATTCGGGGTCTCCTCTGGTGGCAGTGGTAGTCGATGTGGCCCAGCGCGAGGGCGACATTCCCGGGCTCGTGGCCCTGTACGACGACCACGGCGTCAACCTCATCATTGCCAGGCCCATGGACACCCCGCCGGGGGTGCCACAGCTCGGCGTCAATGAGCACCATTTCACCGTCCTCCGGGACATGGTCCGCCACTCGACCCCCCAGACGAAATGGATCGGCATCATTGACGACGACACCTTCTTCCCCTCCCTCCACCCGGTTGCCGAGATGCTCGAGGACCAGGACCACACCGCGTCCTTATACCTCGGAGGTCTCTCAGACAGCATGTGGGCCATCCAGCAGCACGGCATGCTGGCATACGGCGGAGCGGGTGTGTTCCTGAGCATGCCCCTGGCACGGGAGCTAGATCCGTACATAGAGCGGTGTCTGGCCGAGAACATGTCGCCACAGGGGGATGCGCTGCTTCGGAACTGCATCTACGCCCGGACGGAAACACGGCTCACGGTGGTCGGCGGGCTGCACCAGCTCGATATCCGCGGCGACCCGAGCGGCTTCTACGAGTCGGGTCGATGGCCGCTCAGCCTGCACCACTGGAAGACGTGGCACAGCGCCCCCGTGGACCAGATGGCCGTGGCCGCCGGGTTCTGCGGCGATTGCTTCCTCCAGCGGTGGCGAATCGGAGGCGACACCGTCCTGTCCAACGGGTACAGCGTGGCCGTGTACAGCGGCGGCATTGCCCGCGAGGACCTCGACCGCACCGAGGCCACCTTTGAGAATGCCCACCTATACGACTGGGCGTACGGCCCGCTGCGGTCGAGGGTCGAGGATGGCATGAAGAAGAGCTACCTGCTCGTGGGGTCTCAGAGGATCGGCCGCGGGCTGAGGCAGGTGTACGTCCACAGGGGCGGCGGGATGCAGCCGGATGAGGTTCTCGAGCTGCGGTGGGATTGGGCCTAAGGTCTTTTGCTTACTTTTCATTATTTATCGTTTTCCTTTTTTTTTTTTTTTTTTTTTTTTNTCGGTCGTGTTTTTTTTTTTTTTTAAAAAAAAAAACAGGGGGTTGTTGGCTTCCTGATCTTAGTGTCTAAAGGTGAACCACGGGTACATAAAAAGCAACCAGGGTTTACTACTACAGATGATATAATGACCTTAGTTTAAGACCCTATAGCTTAATCGAGATTGGAACTACGCTCAAAAGGTGAAATGCAGATATCCAAAGCTTAGTAGCATCAGATCAGTCTCAGGAAAGCTGCATGTTGCCAATTCCTTCTTACTCTGATTCATACACCCAAGTCCTCCCGTCATATCTTTTTCTGAAAACACCAATGTGATTTAGCCAACAGTCACACACCAACCAGCTCATTACAATAGCGCACGCGACCCGACTTGCCTAAGCATGAGGTGGCTTTTACCCCGCCCAACGTTTCCTTCGGAATCTGATCTGTACGTTTGTTGAAACAATACAAGGCACTTACGGTTACTGATACTACTAGTAGTGAAAAGTGCTTGAACGTACAGTTCCTTCTGATTATAAAAAAGCTGTCGTTATGCGTGGGTAGTAAAGAGATCCGTGTTTCGTACTGTATATATATATAAACCCATTTGGCGATATCGGCCATCTACCCGACGTACGTGCGTATGCACCCAGTGAGGGGTCCTAGGGAGAGAAGGGCGCGATGGGCACCTCGGTTTCCTTCTTAGGGTGCCGTCGACAAGATTGTGTTAGTCAACCGCTGGAAAGATGGGTGGCTACTAGGTAGTACCTACTAGCGGTTAGCATCCATAATACACCGAGCAAGGAACTTATCTAGACCTATACACCTGATATGTACACCCATCAGTGACAGTCATCGGCACACTCGCGAAAGGACAGAAGAAATCACCCTCTCTACCTGGCGTCGCGCAAGTCTTGAGAGTAAACGATGGATCGCCATGACAATGTTGGACGACAGCTTACCCGGCAGCTGCCGCTGCTGCTGGGCTCATTGGAGAAGCGGTGCAGTTGGACTAGCGTGGCGGTCGCCGCCATCGTGATGGGACTGGTGTCATGGATAACGGTGAGCCCTCGCAAGTCGCAACTAACTCATCCAACCCCGTTCCCGGTTCGCCTTGACTGATTCAACATCAGCTCCGGCTCGCACAGCGCGTCCAACGTCACCGATCGCCGCCGCCGCCACCGCCGCCACCAGATGCATCCGCTGAGCCCAGCAAGCCGCGACCCATCGAGCCACTGCACGACTTCCAATGGCAGGACGTGGCGCCGCGCAAGCTTCGGCCTTGGAAGCCCGTCTATAACATCACAATGGGTGAGTTGGCCCTGACTTATACGGACGCGACTAACTCTCTCCCTCCCTTATCACCATAAACCAGCTCTCACGTCTGATGCGCCTTCGGACCTCATTATCGTGGATGGGAATTACCTCGATCGCGTGAACCTGCGGAGGACACTGATGGACCGGCATGGGGGTACCGTCCACGGCTGTCTCTCTGGGGGCGTGGACGCCGTTCGTGAGGTCTACGCATACTTGTTGGAGGAGTACCTACCCACGCGCTATCCGACCATGTTCGAGTTGTCGCACAGCGGGGGAACGTTCCGCAATCTCGTCACAGGACGCGAGTTCCCTTCCTCGATGGCGGATTCGTCGGACGACACGACAACAGCGGCGGCAGCAGCGTTGAGGATCATCGGGGAGACGGTCGAGGACGACATGTTCCTCCTGCGCCAGACTCCCGACGGCCACCGCACTGAGGCTTTCGTGTGCTGCTTCCCGGCCGGCTTCGACGGATCGGAGAAGCTGGGAAAGCTCCTCGTCGACGTCCACGGGCCGGTGCCATCGTACGACAAGATTGGCGCGAGCATGGAGAGGTTCTTTTCCAGACTCGAAGTGGGGAAGAGCGTCAAGAGGGTCAATGTGAGCTGAACCCAAGTACTCCCTCTTTCTCTATGTGCCTTGGGGGTGTGTTGGAAGGGCGCTGACACGCTCTCTCAGTGGTCGATACAGACAGACGACGTACTCTTCCACTGCGAGTCGCATGCCTCCCAAGCAAACGGCCCCGGGACTGAGGGCAAGGATGACTTTGTCATGGAGAATGTACGTCTCATGCCCCTCAGACATCCCATTATCCGTTGCAAGGGAACCTCGGAAACGGCGCGGAGTCATTTAATAACACACAAAGTGCTAATAAATGACACAGACGCATGCTCGGATGGAGCTCCAGACTCTCATGCGGCTTCCCCGAACGCGAGCCATCCTCTTCTCATTCAAGACGTACCTCTATCCACTTAGCGAGATCAAGGCGGAAGGGCTGGGGCCGGATATGGCTGATGCCATCGAGGGTCTCCATTCCGGGAATGCTCCTGGTATGGGAGCATACAAAGGCAGCGGAAGGTGGTCTGGGAAAGTATGCGAATACCTGCGGTCATGATGTTAGATGGGATCGCATTATGCGTGCTACGCTGCGCGGTGTAAGTGGTGGCTCCGTTGTCCCGATCGGGCACAATCGTAACTGCGTTGTTATCCTCCGAAGAGAAACAGAGCGTTACATCAGGCTCATCGAATGGGACGATGTCTCAGTCGAGCTCGCGGGCCGTCCGCCGGGATGCGGTCCGTCTGCGGAAGTCCGGCACGGAGGATGATGCTCCATGATTGATTGACCGGACTGGCCTCAATGCCACCACCCCCAATCTTGTAGATAAATCAGCCCGAGAACCCCAGACGGATGCCGCGATGATCGTGCGGAGTACTCTACTGCCATCAACAACATTCATTTCCCCGTCACATCGCCGCCGCCATCATGAAGTCGCAGACCCTATCCGCCCTGGCCTCCCTGGCTAGCCTCGCCTCGGCCGAGCTCCTCTGGGACGGCCGCTTCAACGACGTCGAGACCGCTGAGGACATCGCCGAGTGGTCGTGGGAGAACCAGGTGGGGCCCTACCAGTACTACATCCACGGCCCGGGGCCCGTGACCGAGTACCTGGAGCTCTCGCCCGACCACGGCAACCCGGCGGACACGTCTTCTGCGCAGGGGGCCAAGATCACGCTGACGGACACGGCCTACTGGAACGGGCAGAACATGCGGCGCACGGAGCTCATCCCCAACACCCAGGCGGCCATCAGCTCGGGCAAGGTCTTCTACCACTTCAGCATCCGCCGTGGCGAGGAGAACCCGCCGGCGGCGGCGCGCGAGCACCAGATCGCCTTCTTCGAGTCGCACTTCACCGAGCTCAAGAGCGGAGGGCCCGGGCACGAGGATAACCAGCTGCGCTGGCTGGTGGGTGGGCAGGACCAGTGGGAGACGGCGTGGGAGGCGGATGTCTGGCATAACATTGCCTATGAGATTGACTTCTCTGGCGGCAGCGTCGGCCTGTGGCACTCGACGGGTGCGGACCCGCTGGAGCAGGTTGTGGCGCCTGTGTCGGCGAGTGCGCAGAGCAATGGGCAGGACTGGCACGTCGGCGTGCTGGAGCTGCCGGTCAACGGGGAGCCCGATGATGTTGAGGATCTGTTCTTCTCTGGTGTGTACATTGAGGACGGCGAGATCACCACGGACGTGTCGGGGCCGGCTTAGAAGCTTGGAGGAGGTCGTTGAATCCCGTTCGTTCCCGCCATAGACTTGGCCAATGCCCATGCCGCAATCAAGAATGGGGCGCTATTCAGCTCCTTTGTCAGTGTCTTCTCGGCCCCTCCAGACAGTTGAGATGTGAGGTAATATCAACTTGCTTGATCGAGCCTCCCTTCGACCCCCCAACAGAACCAGACCAAACCTTGGCTCCAATCCCAGCAATGTTCATCCTGGAGCCTTTTAGAGGTAGGAGACCTGACTGACCAGCCGCCCTGGTGCTACCGAGACGCTCTGTTGGTCGAATTTTGGATGTTCTGGGCAGCTATACCAATGTGATGAGAGCCGTGACGTGACGCACTTCGGTGCCGCACAGACGGTGGATGATGTAGTTGGGGGGCAACTCGTAGGTCAGTCAGGTCGGTAGGGTTAGTTACATGCAGATGAATTTTTCTGCTCCTGCCAAAAGTTTCTCGGCATCGTCTGCCCGGGTAGGTAGCGACTTCCCAAGTTATGAGACCCGCCACGGGTCGCGAGTCGCGCCTGCCATCTGTAGCACCTAGGTTCTGCCTACCTAGTATTGCAATTTGCCCCCAACGATTGGTCGAAACATATGCCAGGTCGCCCATCATCCAATTGGTTGGGTCACTGCCGCAGTCCACTGTCCACCGTGCGGCGTCTTCCCCAGCCATCGGCCACGTGAGGCCGGGCTCCATTCTGCTAGGGGTTAATACAAAGTTAGCCGCCTGTAATAGGTGCTTCGGCCAGTCACGAGCCACATTTCGTGCTCGGCAGCCTCAACCCGCAACCCGCAACCTGCCCGCAACTCCTCTTGCTGGTTTGTGTTTCTCCCTCTCGTTTTCCTCTCTCTCTCGCGCTCTCTTCCGCCATCCTTTATCGTGCCTTTCAAGCTCCCATCCACGGATCAGAACACGACCACCGAGGGCAAGGTACGCACGTACCGCTATACTTTTTTTTTTCCCCCTCTCTCTCTCGGTCCATCCACGAGTGCCCACAGTCTTGGCACGCCAGACACTCATCTCATCGTCCCGGGTCGGCAGAGGTACAGATCAGGCCTACCTCGCCTACTGAGAGGTCGTATCAGTGCATTGGGTGTATGTACGAGTGAGCCCCCCTGGACTTTACCCCACGGTTCCCGCTGGCTTGGACGGCTGCTGATCCATCAGGTCGCTTCAGCAACTCCCAAAGCAACCAGCCGTGGTCTCGCCAATTATTTCAGTTGCCTCTACTCGTACTATCAGGTACAGGTGGTAGTGAGGTAAGGTACTACTACTGGTAGTAGTAGTGTTTGTTTGGCCTTATCCTAAGCAAGGTACCTACCCACCTTACAGGCTGCTGAACGGGCTTTTACCCCGGCCGGTGCCGAAAGCTTCAACCCCCCTCGCTGCCTCCCGGTTGCTGCGACTTGATCCACCTTTAACCGCCAAACGGGGCCTATCCCGCAAACGTCACAGCAGCACCCTGCCACCCTGCCCACACCAACAATCCCCATCAACACCATCCCATCCCATCCCATCCCATCACCACCACACCACGATCACCACAATTACCACAATTGGACCACCACCGGCGCGACTGCCAACTCTCCATCGCTCCACGCCCCCAGGCAATGCTCTAACTGACCGCCCACAGCCCTCGGCGCCGTCGCTCCGACCTCCCATCGTACTCGCTCGCTCCTTTATCTATTTGGTGTCCTCGCTCGCTCTGCCGGTAGCTGCGCTTTCCTCCGACTTCTCCAACGCGCCCGTATCATCCGCCCTCACCTAAAGCTCAATCCAACGAACCCACCTCACCTTCCGCCCTGCCGCATTGCCGCACTGCCTGTCGATCACCAGACCCATCTCTGCCCGGCCTGCGGCAACGTTCCACCGGCAACCTGGTCGAGCGGCCACGCGGGTCTTTAGTCCCAGCAGTCCAGACGGGATAGCGGCAAGATGAGCGAACCACGTACGGACGATCCCTCGTAATAATAATAATAACAAAGCCTCCTACGCTGCTGACAGTTTGCGCAGTGACGCCCGAGGAGTCGAACGAGTACACCAACATCATCGATTCGATCCTTGCGACCGCTGACCTCGAAACCATCTCACGAAAGAAGATCCGCGAAGGTCTGGAGGCGGAACTTGGCGGAAAGGACCTGAGTGCCCAGAAGGTACGATTACCGACAGCTTGAGGTCGGAGTTGCTTGCAGTGGAGCGGCCTCCTCCCCATCCAACATGAGACTAACCCGTTGTGTTATCTGCAGACTGCCATCAAGGAACTGATAGTAGCGCGCTTTGATGCCATCTCTCAAGTCAATCTCGAGGCGGTAGCCGTCTCCGATGCCGAAGCTGAATCCTCGAATAAGAAGCGACCCGCCACAAATGGCACCTCGGGCGCCGGCTCCACCGACGACGCCTCGGCCTCGCCCGAGCCGGCCCGGAAGAAAGCCAAGCGTTCCTCGTCGGTGGAGGACGCCGACGCCCGCCTGGCCGCCCAGCTGCAGGCCCAGGAGAACAGACTGGCCCGCGGGCGGTCCACGCGCGGCGGCGGTGACAAGAAGGTGACCAAGAAGAAGGCGCCCCGCAAGAAGAGCGCCAAGAAGGTCAACCCGGATGACGACAGCGATCTCGAGGGCAGCGAGGCGGCGCCCAAGCGCAAGGGCGGTGGAGGATTCCAAAAGCCATTCAATCTCAGCGAGCCGCTTCAGGCCCTCTGCGGCGAGGCCCAGGTACGTCTCTTTGTCTCACCCTGCGAGTTTGGAAATCCAGTCTTGACCTGGCTGGGGACTTAGTTCTTTGGTTTTTGTACTTGGTCCATTTTTGCTAACCTGCTGCCACCACCACCACCACAGCTGTCACGGCCGCGTGTGGTCAAGAGTCTGTGGGAGCACATAAAGGCCAATGAGCTCCAGGATCCCAGCGACAAGCGCCAGATCCGCTGCGACGAGAAGATGTACGCCGTCTTCAAACAGGCCAGGGTGGACATGTTCAAGATGAATAAGGAGATTGGCAATCACCTTTACCCCATCGAGGAGTAACAGTACTCTGCGTTTCTCGACGGGTAAGCCCTGTTCGACAAAGCTTCCCAAAGCGAGGAAGTGCGACGGGGTTCCCTCTGAATATAGTACCATCATTTCTTGGGCGATGGCGACGGTTTTTGCATAACGGGGTTTCCGGGGCAAAGGTTTTCGATATGGCTTTGCTTACCTACTGAGGCACCGGGCGGCGCATTTTTTGGCAAGGGAAAGTTGGGCATCGTCTGCAGCAAACAGCTTGGCAGTGGGCGCGGGGGAGAGGGGACGGGCAGACGGGGTTAGTGAGGGTTCTTATTTTATCACGGGCCCCCCTGGGGGATTGGTTCTAGTCTAGGAGCTCATGTTTGAAACGATTATCAAAGAGGTATATACTCGAGGTATGCCAGCAATAAAGCTCTGCAATATGAACACTTGAGATGTGTCGATTGTCGGATGTGCTAA
This sequence comes from Hapsidospora chrysogenum ATCC 11550, assembly GCA_000769265.1. Taxonomy (NCBI): domain Eukaryota; kingdom Fungi; phylum Ascomycota; class Sordariomycetes; order Hypocreales; family Bionectriaceae; genus Hapsidospora; species Hapsidospora chrysogena. Next base: position 33,584 of record JPKY01000109.1, read on the forward strand.
AGACGACGGGTGAGTTGACTGGAGTCGTTTGTGACCAGGTAGGAGGTACCTATTGTTAGGAAACAAGTGAGTTGCTTCGGCTTTACATTGTTTAGCACTAGAGAAAATGCCCAAAGAGACACATGAGTCAGTAAATGATGCCTTGGGAAACCGTGGCTCATTATGGCTCATTGGTAAAATTCCTAGGATAATGCCTTGCCAATCAATTGCTTATGGGTTGTCGAAGTCTACCTAGGTACTACGAGTACGTGGTGTATAAGCGGTACCGGGTAGGTAGGTGTGTACTGAGGCTGAGTCGCTGAGTCACCTCGCCGGGGCTGCAGCCGGGATTTAACAGGGGATAATGGGGGCCAATGGCGTTGGGGCGCTCCTGCCGAAGCTTCCCTGGCTGCACGCTGTCTGCGAGGTATCGCGCTCTTTTTTTCTGCGGACCCCCACCACGAACAATCTGAGCAACCGCAACCGCAACCCGCAACCACCACCGTCAAAAGACACAAAAACTCCCGTCTCCTTCTTCCTCCCCGACGACACCGGGACACCTCCATTACTCAGACCATGAGCCTGTGATGGAAATAAGACATACAAGCCGCCTGCGTTATTCCTAACACCCCACCTCTTCGACCCAGATATATATTCTTCCACGCCCACCAGCCCTCGCCACAACCGATCCCTTCGTAATCCGAATAGAGACATCTGCACACTTTCCACCACCGATGGAGGCACCCTCGGGAGAAAAAGGCCCCGCACCACCGGCATCCTCGTCGGGCCCGCAGGGAGGCAGCTCTAGAGGTGCTGCTTCTTCCTCCACAGGGTCCGGACGAGGCGGCGGCCGCGGGAGAGGGAACCGTTCCAAGGCCGGTGGCCATCGTCGCAATGCGAGCCGCTCCAACGCCAACGCCAACGCCGACCTCAACCGGGATGCCGCCAAGGCCGTACCTGTCAACCCGGCCGCCGCCGCTGTTGCCGCCGCCGCGAGGCCACGCCCTACCGCCGAGGGAGCGGGTGACCGAGGTGACGACGATGACGACGACGACCACGAGATCTGCTTCATCTGCGCCAACGAGGTTTCTTTCCACTCCATCGCGCCATGTAACCACACCACGTGCCACATCTGTGGGCTGCGCATGAGGGCGCTCTACAAGGATAAGAACTGCGCACACTGTCGGGTATGCATGCCCTCTCTCCAACTATAATCTTGCTGCTTCTGTGGATCCTGTTCTGTGCTGACCTTGGCTGCCAGTCGCCCGCTCCCTTTGTCATCTTCGCCCCGGACGCCACCAAGCGCTTCGAAGAGTACACCGACCGAGACTTCACCACCGCCGACGACAACATCGGCATCAAGTACGTCAACGAGGACATCGTCGGCGACACCATCCTTCTCCTGCGCTACAACTGCCCCGACGCCGACTGCGACTTCGCCGGCCTCGGCTGGCCCGACCTCCACCGCCACGTCAAGTCCACCCACAAGAAGCGCATGTGCGACCTCTGCACCCGCAACAAGCGCGTCTTCACCCACGAGCACGAGCTCTTCACCGACAAGGAGCTCGAGAAGCACATGCGCCATGGCGATGACAAGCCCGGCGCCGCCGACCAGACGGGTTTCAAGGGACACCCGCTCTGCGGCTTCTGCGGCGAGCGGTTCTACGATGATGACAAGCTGTATGAGCACTGCCGCATGAAGCATGAGCGCTGCTTCATCTGCGACCGCCGCGACTCGCGCCACCCGCACTACTATCAGAATTATAATGAGCTGGAGAAGCACTTTAAGAAGGATCACTTCCTCTGTGCGGACCGCGAGTGCATGGAGAAGAAGTTTGTCGTCTTTGAGTCGGAGCTGGACCTTCAGGCTCATCAGCTGGCTGAGCACAGTGGCAAGGCTGCCGGCCGGGAGGCGAGGTTAGTCGACATTTCGGGCTTCGACATTCGGCAGCCATATCAGCAGGAACGTCGAGGAGGTGGAGACGGGCGATCCGGCGGTGGCAGGGGCAGGGAAGGTGGCGGCCGCGGAGGCCGTGGGAGGGAAGGCAGAGGAGGGGTTCGGGGCCGCGATCAGAACGCCGAGACTATACCGGCAACCACGCCCCCGGCTCTGCGTCGCGACGAGATAGCCTTCCAGCGCCAGATGGCCATCCACTCGGCACAGTCAGTGTCGAACCGCACATTTGGCGGCCAGCTCAGCGCGCCCGCGGCCGCTGCCACCGCGACGACCCCCTCGAGATCGAGGGGAAACAGCGGAACTTCCACGCCTCGGCCAGCTCCAGAGCAGAACAACACCGACCACATGGACACATATACCACCGCCGACCCCGCGCAGATGACACCAGAGGACCGTGCCCGTCTCGTCCGCCACGGCGCCGTCATAGAGCGCGCGGCCAATCTCCTCGGCAACGACTCACGCAAAATGGTCACCTTCCGGGATCACATATCATCCTACCGGAAAGGAGCCCTCACCGCCCCCCAGCTCATCGACGCCTTCTTCACCCTCTTCTCCGACACCACCTCCAGCGCGCTGGGTACCTTGGTTAAGGAGCTGGCTGAGCTGTTCGAGGATAGGAGGAAATCGGAGGCCCTACGCACCGCTTGGAATGACTGGCGCGCCATCAACGAGGACTACCCCAGCCTCCCCGGCCTGAGCGGCATGCATGGCGCCACATCGAGCTCCAGCGGCTGGGCTAACGCCTCGGCCGCCAACCCCGCGCAGCCAGGCGGTGCTCCATCCCAGAAGCACTCCAACAGAGTCCTCAGGCTCAAGAACAGCACCCGCCTCGGAGGTCCCACGCCGGCATACGGGTACCGGGGGGCCGCTGCCTCCGCGGGATGGGTCTCGTCACCCGCGATCCGTCCACCGCCACCCACGGCGTCTTCTGCCTTTCCCTCACTGCCCTCATCATCTGCTTCAGGCGGCGGCCACGGCGGAGGCGGGTCGTCTTCCAGGCCTTCGTGGAGCACAGGCTCAGCCGCCCAGACCAGCAGCACCAGCAATACCAACAGCGGCAACACCACCAGCACCACCAGCAACAACACGTCGTACAGGCCACGTCCCAGCCAACGCGCTCCCACCGGCGCAGACGCCTTCCCCGCTCTCCCCGCGGCACCGAAACCCACGACCACCATCTGGGGCTACGGAAACGGTCGAGGTGTGCGGAGGGACCACGGCCGCGGCGCCGACACGGGGTTCCAGTGGGGTGGCGGAGCGGGTAGCTCCTCGGCGTCGACACCCGCGGCGGGAGAGGAAGCACCGGACAGCGGCGGCCAGGGTGGTGGTAAGAAGGGAGGGAAGAAGGGGAAGAAGCAGGTCCTCGTGCAATGGGGCTGATAAAAAAAGCTTTCGAGACGAATCAGGCTTAGCAGTTAGAGCCCCTTTCTTGCTCTTCTTTGGTTTAGCCTTTTCAAGCAGATATATATATGGTTCATCAATTGTTTCGAGTGATGATGATGACGATGATGATGAGTTGGCTGGCTACCAGGACATGGATGGTGTGGCTTTGCATGGGATAAGAGAGGGGATTGGTTGTTTTGATTATATAGACTGCTGTCCGATGGGTCTACGGGGCCAATCTCCAGATCGATCGAATGTGTATATATATATGCCTTGAGCTATGAATGCTAGCTGGTAATTATCATGTAATGGCACGAGACAACCTGGAGATATGCCCCTAGCCTACCAGGTAGTAGGCAACGCAATGAGTTACTACTGGATAGGTAACATACCGGTCCCTTGGTACTTTAATTACAGTAATTTATTCATACGGGAGACCTAGTAGTAACCCCACGCAAACCTCACGAAGAAAAGCTGAACCAAAAAGCGACAAGACTTCGATTTGAATCAAATACTACAGTTCTCACGCGCTACAACCACGCCCACGCTCTTGTCACTTGCTCTACCATGACAACACCTGGTGATACGTGAGGAGATTGATTTACTCCCAGAAATGAGATCTCCCTTTCTCTACTTCCTGCCACTCATCGCCATTTCACAGACCCGCCGGCTGATAGTATTCCCTGAATCTATCAGCCTCATCCCACCGGACCTCGTACACCACGTTCCAGCACACCAATAGCAGGTTAGGGAACTTGGTGGTCCAGAAGCTTAGGTAGCCGTCCGGCAGAGGTCCCACGGTCCGCTTCAGGCTGTCCGGCATGTCCTCGTAGTGGTTCCGCTTGTTGCGGAGCGCTCGGAGAAGATCCAAGAGCCTCGAGCCCACGTACTTTCGCTGTTTACCCAAGGAGTCGACGAAGTCGCGGGGAAGGGCGCGCAGGAAGTCGCCGCGGACCACCTGGGGCGCGTGTCGCTCGAGTTCCTGCAGTGCGGGCGAAGGGGGTTCGCGAGGCTCCTTCTCGAAGTGGTCCGACACGTCGCACAGGAACGCCAGTCGTTTCTTGGCCGGCCAGAAGAAGGGGTGAGACATGATTTCTGTGGCCGTGGGGCGGTGCTTGGGCTCCCGGCGGAGCATGGAGTCGATCAGATCCTTGGCCTCGTAGGCAAAGTCCCCTAGAGCATCGAGAGGCTTCAGGTTGAACTTGCCGTTGCGAATGTTGACCTCGCGCATGTACCGATCGCCGCAGTCAAAGGGATGCAGACCGTTGGTCAGGACGTAGAAGAAGACCAAGCCAAGCGAGAAGATGTCGATGGATCGGGTGGCACGGCGGCTGCTAGTCATGGCATCATGGACGAGTACGGAACCGGACCCGCTATTGTTTGTGTCGAGGTCCAGGAGGGCCGGGTCCCGGGGTCCGTCACCGTCGTCATCGAGGAGGAGCTCCGGGGCACGCCAGCCCGACGTGCCAGCCGCCCTACCGGTGGTCGCGCCGAAAGACGACTGGGTATCCTCCAGCTTCTTGCACAGTCCAAAGTCAGATACGAGCAGCCGAGGCTTGCCATCTTTGCCCATGTTGACTAGGATGTTCTGCGGTTTGAGGTCACGATGGACAATACGCAGCGAGTGCAAATGACTGATACCGTTGGTGATCTGGTACAAGACCGCCGGTAGATCCATCCTCCCGGCATTCGCTAAATCGCGGTGCAGATGGGGCTTTTCGATGATCTCGGCCAGAGAGGCGGCACATCGCTCCAGGGCAATGTAGAGGAAACCGTCCTGACTCTGCTGAGAATAGTACCGAATAACTGTGGTTGTGTTTGGTAAGCCATCAGGTCGGATTCACCATGCTAGAAGAGGACGAACGGGCGAAGCATACCGTTTGGATGGTCGTCGCTCTCTCGGAGAAGTCTAGTCTCCTGCGAAGCGATGTCGTAAAAGTGAATGAGCATCCGCTTCACGGCCACATCTCGGCCGTCAAACTTTCCAGCAAAGACAAGCGTGCCGTTGCTGCCAGTCCCAAGCTGCTCCTCCGTGTTTACCTCGATATTGCCCATCCGCACAATGGGCTCGCCAACGGCCTGCATGTCGTTTGGCTGTACGGTGATGACGTTGGGTTCGACACCAGCGTTGCGCTGCTCACCGCCCAGCTTCATGGCTGTATTGACAGGATCATTGTCCGGCTTGGTGGAGGCGGAGTCTCCCTGAGATTGCGAGAGTTCACGAGCCTTACCCTTGCGGTGCTTGACTCCGCCCCTCCGGCCGCGATGTGCCTTCTTCTTCTTCTCAGGTGAGGCGGCATTTGGGACGGCGGCATCGGCCTCTTTGATCTCGTTGACACCCTCCTGTTGTCTCTCCGGGCTCTTGTCTTCAGGCTGCGTGGGTTTCTCGACCACCTGGGGCTCGGCCTCTTTTTCGCGAACCGCGTCTTCGGGTTGCGAGCGGCCATCTGGCCGAACCCCACCAGCGGCCACCTTGTCGTCCGTGGCTGTGTCCGACTTTTGTGCATCGTCTTCAGGCTCACTGATGGATGCCTGGTCCTCCTTGAGCTGGGTGAAAGGGGTTCGCAGATGCCGCTCTACTTTGAGACGCTGGTAGGTGCGACGGAGCTTCTTCTCATTCACGATCAGGGTGATGATGATGGTGATGATCAGCATGGGATTGCTGACGAAATCGACGAGGCTGTTTGCCACACTCTGAGGAAGAGTCTTGACCTTGTCCACGATACCGACCTCATGGACACTGTCCGGTATGATGATGCCGAGGTAGGAATCATTCTCCGCCTCATCATGGCCATCGTGCGTGGGACCGGCGGGAAGCAACGCTGGTTGCTGCTTCTCGCTGTGTCCGAGGGCCTCCAAGTAGTGCGTCCCCACCAGACCATCGGCCGGCGGCATCGAGTCTACCAACCAGTCGGGGTGTGCGCTTTTGGCCATGGGCGCATCGATGATGAGTGGGTAGGCGCGTCCAGACATGGCGTACCAATTGCCGGCTTTGGTCTGGTTCAAGAAGATGCTGTTGCTCCTGATGCGGGCAATGTCCGTGTCGTGGGACGGCATGGGTGGTTGCGGCAGGACAACAAGCTCCGGGCTGCTATCGCGCGGAGCACCCCAAGGGCGGCAGACGTCAAAGACACGTGCAACAGGGGCCGAGAACTTCTGGCTGAACTTTGGGGAGGCCTTCTGAGCGTGGTGGTAATCGAAGGCGTAGACCTTGCCATCATGCTGGCTCGTAATGTATCGATTGTCAAGGGAAGCGTGATACTGATGATAGAGGTCATTGTCGAAATTGTTGGGACCCCACTCGGCGTACTTGAGCGTCGCAATCGGGCGGCCGTCCCGGCGCTGGATGCCGACAGTGTACTCGGTGCGACCTAGGGTGATGGAGCCGGTGGAGCTACACTCGGCGGAGTCCAAGTTGTACAAGGTCTCGGGGCGCAGGCAGCTCTCGGCTTCGTTGATGTGGGAGCCGCTGGACCCGAACCATTTGAGGACACGGCCCGTGGCAGCGTCGAGGGTAATGAGGGTTGTCTTCTTGTCGCCAGTGTATACGACGGGCGGGTCCTCGTCGGCAAAGGGAGCGAGCTCTTCAACGAGGCGCTTCATGGTGAAGCTGGTGCGGACGAGGCCGCCGCCGGAGTCAGGGATCCACACGTAGAGCCCTCCGTCACGGTTGGGCTCGACAGCCCAGATGTAGTGGTCGATGGGGTTGTAATCGTCGTCGAGAACGGAGGTGTTGGAGCGGTGGTGCTTGGTCTCGACCATGGGCTGGTCCACCTCGAGGCGCCAGCGTTCTGTTCCGGTTTTCCGGTCGCTGGCGTATAGGTCTCCATCGACGGTCGCCAGAAGAACAAAGTCTTCTACTTCCCAATCCTCCAGACTCCGCGCAACATGCGGCGAGGCGAGCCCAGAGCTTCTGGGCCGGAGATGTCTGGGGGGATTTGGTGCTCGGACGGGCTGAGCCGGAGCCAAAGTTGCGAGGGCGCTCGCATCGCTTGGGATGGAATTCTTGTCGGGTCGGGGAGTATGCTTGTTGTTGACCGGATCGTTGCGGCGGCGTGCCTTGTCCGACCGGTGGCTGTCGTTAATTATGATTGTGTCGTCATTGTCGCGGGCATGCTGCGGATGCTTGGGGGGCGACGGAGATCGCTTCCTCTCGTGGTGGAGAGCGTAAGAGGTCTCCTGGGCGGGCTCGATGGGGTCGACGGACTCGACGACACTTATGTCGGCCTTCGAGACGGGCGTGTCGTCGACGGCATAAGCGCGGGGCTGACCGCCATGACTCTGCCCGTGACTGTCATACTGGATGTTCCCAGATTGGCGTTGACCATGGTTGTCTAACTGCTGTGCGGCGACTGATGCGACCTGGAGCCAGGGCGAGAAGAGGATGACGGCAACGGCGATGGCGAGCCTCTGCGAATGAGGAGAGAGCGGTCCTCGACTCTCGGACCGTCGTAGCATCTCGGTGCTATAGAGGGCCTACGGGGCGATCACATGGGGGCAGTCTGCGAGAGCATTCCAAATCGCAAGCTCAAGTGGGTGGAGGGGTGGACTGTGTGACGAAGGACAGAGCCTAAGCTGTCGAAGCTCAACGGCGAATGGCGGTGTGCGGTCGGGTGCTGGAAGCTGTCGTCTGAGAAGATAATAATGCCGTTGTGGCGATTGTTGCGTCCACGACCCCAGACAAAAGTCGAGCGAAAGAGTGGGATTACGCTGACAGAGGGATGGCTCAACAGAGGTCGGGCTGGTCCAACGGCTTGGCGAGGGCTGGAGAGAACCTGGTAATGATGGAAATGGAACAGGCGAATGATGCCGAAAGGGCCGTGGTCTGGTCGCGGGTCGTGAGTCGTGGTCGTGGTCGTGGTCGTTGATTGAAGTCGTGTGAGGGCCCAAAGGGGAGAGGGGGATTCGACGAGGATTTCACAAGCTGACGGGCTGGCGAAGGTCATGGAATGATGGAAGGGGTGGTGGTGGCCTGGCCCTGGTGGCAGGGAGGGGAGGGCAAGCCAGCGACCCTGGCACCGTCGTCCTTCGGAGGGCTGGTGTGGTGTGGCGGGAGGTACAACCGTACAAGGGTGCGGTACGTGTACGGTGTACTCGTACCTACCTACTCGTACAACAGGGTGCAGCCCGGCCCGCCAGCCAGCAGGAGCCAGGGGGTGGCGGTGGTCCCGGCTTCCGCTTTGGCTGGGGCCGCTCTCGAGAGAGAAGCAGCCACCCTGTGATCCGTCCGTCTCACCTCGTGCGATATGTCGCCATGCGGCAACCGCGGCGGCCACCGTGAGAAGATCCTTCCAGCCCTGAGCCACACACAACTTGCGGCAGACTCGCGACAAATTCCTAATGTAGTACTGTACTATCGGTAGCCAGATGCACACCGCAGGTATCTGTGCTATAAAATATGCTCATGTCACGGCCTACAGAGTACTTGTGCCTGTAAGGACCATTCGTAGCGTGATAGAGCGCCGAGTACGAGATAAGAACCTACTAATAGTACTGTACTACGAGTACTCGTGCAGTAACTTGGTACCCATCGGAAGGACCATCTCGCCTAAGACAAGAAACGTAATCCACGAGACATGCAGAGACAATCAAAGCACACTCCTCGGAATTTTAACCAAAGTCGCTGCCGGTCAGCTTAGATCGGGGTATGGATACCGATTATTATTTTTCAGAGCGGAGTTTGTGTGTGGACAGTGTGGTTCCCTGCCACCCACCATCCATGCTCTCACCAATGCCCTGGCTGCAGTAGAAACGAAAGGTTAGGAATCAGGATACAGTAACTAAAGTTAATACGTACATATTAAGCCAAGGCGCAGTACGAGTAAATTATGTACACATACGGATACTGCGTATCAGTTCCATCGCGGAAACACGTTTCATTGGGTGCCGTTCGGCAAGTGGTAATGCAGTGAATCCAATGTATTCAAGCCATGGTCCATCTGATCACATAAAGGTTCAGCGCCACTTCGAATGTTAGCCTTTCCTGTCAGACGTGGATGATGTACGGAACATGGACGAGAATAGGTAAGTACTAAGGTAGTAGGCACCACGATGGGTGAATACGTCAAGAGGGACCATTGCCAAACGCCGTCATCTCATTACCTCAAATGTCCCGGCGAGGCTTGGAAGCTTGTGATATTCCGTACAACCAGCTCCTTCCCTCGAAAATGCATGCAAGAAATCAACATCTCAAACCCTCTCGGCTGAATCGCCGCCGGCCCCTTTTTTTTTTACGACACCACCTCTTCCGACTCCTCCAGCACCTCCTCCACGATCTCCTCGATCACCTGCTCTTCCGCGTCTCCACCAACCATCTTCGTCTTGGCCTCCAGGAGATGAGCGTGCGGGTCGGCCGGCAGGCCAAGCGCCGTCCTCTCTTCCGCAACCTCGGCCTCCATCTGCTCGCGCCACGAGTACCACTCCTGCAGGAGACCCCGGCGAGCCTCGACCACGGCCAGGTCGGCGGAGGCGCCACGGTCCGCATCCTCCTGCTCGAAGACGCGGCTGTACTCGCGCAGGTTCTTGCGTACCTGCTTCTGCTCCTCCTTGGTGAGCAGCGTCGGCGGCCGAGGCCGCCACGCGAACTGCTTGAACTTGTCCATTGGCTCCTCGCGGAGGGCCTCACCCTTGAAGTCGTAGATGTGGTAACCATTTTCCATCTATACAATCATGTCAGTCCCCGAGGGCCCATTGGGAAGAAAAGGTAGAAAGGGGGAAAGGAGGGGGGTTGAGGGAAGGAGTACGAGGGCTTACCTGGTGCTTCCAGACCGACGCCCAGGTTGCCACAAAGCGGCCTGACGGATCCCACTCAACATCAGTAACGCCATAGTGATCAGCCGTGTTCATCAATTGCAGGTTGGCCGTCATATCCTTCTCGGCCTCCGGCTTCTCGCCCTCAAAGTCGAGGTCGAAGAAATCAAGGTCCGAGCTCTGCGTGTTGGCAACTGTGGCGATGACCACGAAGCGTCCTCGCGGTGCCCAGTAGATGGCGTTGCTGTTCTTCTTGTCCAGCGTGCGGAGGTGCTTGAAGTTTCCGGCAAAAGGTCCCTTGGACTTCTCGGGGCAGAAGAACGAGACGGCCGTCTTGGGGGCAACGGCCGTGGGTCCCGGCGGCTCGGCGGTGGAGATGATGGCGAAGCGGTCGCCCTTCGGCTCCCAGGCAAAGTTAATGACGGTATCCTTGATGGTGTCAACCACTTCGACAGGCACTCCCTTCTCCTTGATGCGGAAGATCTCGAGCGTGGTGGCCTGAGACTTCTTGGACTTGGAGTGACGGTCAACCTTGACGCACAGGTACGTCGACTCGGACTGCCAGTGCAGCTTGGCGTCGCTAACGCTGAAGAGGTTGAGAGTCCGCACGATCTCCTTGGAGGGAATGCTCATCAGACCGACCTTGGCAGGGTTGCTGCCGATCTCGGGCGTCCAGAAGCAGAGCAGCTGCTCGTACGTCTTGACGCCGTCACGCTGCGGCGTGGCCGGCGCCCAGTCAAAGTCCACGACTCCCTCAATCTTGATGGTAGTCTTGTCGAGAAGGTTCATCCGGGGAAGCTCGTAGACGGAGATGGACTGGCCCTGGTTCAGGCGGGCGACGTACTTGTCGTCCGAAGACCACTTGAAAGCAGGCCACTGCAGCTTGGGCGGCGGCGCACCCTCCTCGGGCTTGGGCAGGTCCAGATTGGCGAACGAGCGGAGAGGCGTGCCAGTAGCGATATCCCAGATGACATAGTTCTTCCCATCGTCGTCAATCGACAGGGCGGGGTGGCCCTCGTCGGGAATGGAGATGGGCCGGTTGGACCAGGTAACAAGGTACTTCTCGTGGGGTGAGAAAGCCACAAGGTTGACGTACGGGTGAGCGAAACGAGCGTGGCGTGACCAAGACTGCCCAGCCCAGAGCTGGACACCCTGCGCGTGGATAGACGTCAGGTACGTGCCGAGAGGTGACCACTGGACAAACGTCTCGGTCCAGTGCAGGCGGTCCACAATGTTCTCCGGTTGGTCCCTTTCGTTATTCCAGAAGACTCCCACGCTCTCACCGCGGAACATGGCGAACTGGTCACGGCCACGACCAGAGGGGTCCTTCAACCACCATCTTAGATGCTCCTTTTTGGTGAATTCCTCGATATGGGGGGGCTGGTACTCCTCATCCACGCGACCTTCCCGGCCGTATCGCTCGATGTCGGTGATCTTGTTGACACGCAGGGTGTGCTTCTTGTCGAGGGGAACCATGTGGAGCTGCCGGGTTGCGGCAGCCGCCTCAGCGGGGGACGAGTATTCGACAAAGGCAAATCTGGGGAAAATTACAATCAGCATAATCCAGGCTCCCAGAGGTCCTACAGAACAAGGCTCTCTCCGTACTGTAAAGACTGCCCATCGTCACCCATGGGCATGTAAACAAGGTCCTCGCTAGTCTTCCCCACAGTGTTGAGTTTCCTCAACAGGAACTTGATCAACTTGGGCTTCTGCTCCTCCGTGACCTTGGGAAGACCGTCAATGACCACAAAGGTGTCGTATCCGTGCTCCAACTGGACCTCGAACCGCTCCCGCAGGTCCGAGGTATCGATCTCGTCCTCGTTGAACTCGTCATCGTCGAGGTCGGCCTCGCGTAGGTGCTCAAAAGTCGGCGCCATGATGGCGGTCGTGAAGCCCGTGGAGGGTGGTTGTTGGTTTGAGGTCGTTTCGATTTTACGTTCTACGGTAGGTTGAGAAGAGTAACTGGGGAAAATAAAGGAAAAATGCCCCGCTAAGCCAACCGGAGGCAAACTTGATCCCGTGCAAGCGAACACTGATATTGGCGACCAGGATTTCGCTGCTGGTGAGGAGGACGGGTGGCTCGAGAACGGAGACAACTCGAGTTGGGATCGAGGGGATGGCAGGGAATTTTCGGCGCGCAATCGTGGGAGGGGCTCTAACCAAGGTGGGGGCTTATTCCAGGCGGTGATGCTCGCTCAGGCATCACAAATTTGGCGTCTCCAGCAAATAACCCTCAATGTGTGCGACGGGAAAACCATATCCCGGAACCTACCCGTCCAGGCGCCGCGGGGCAAGTCACGTGTGGGTGCAGTTGGTGGGGTGCTCTTGCTGGGAGCCTGGACCTCAAGGTTCGTCAGGGGAGAGAAACTAGGAAGGAGGGGCGGCAGGTACTCGTACTGCTTGCTGTGAATAAGACTTCTGGTGGTCCGAAAGCTCCAGAAAAAAAAGGCTGCCATCTGCATCTTCGCAACGGCCCAACTGCTTTCGACAACCGAATCTTTGTGACCCTTGGACGGACTACGGTTATCGAAAGTAATCATAATGGTACGACTACGACTTGTCCCTCCAGGCTTTCCTCCCCCTGCTCCGTTCTCCTCTTGGCATGAGCTGACCCGTTTGATATCATCAGTCGTTCCAACCGACGCAGATCTTCGACGAAGGCACCACCCAGGAGAAAGGCGAGAATGCTCGTCTGGCAGCCTTCGTGGGCGCCATCGCCGTGGGCGATTTGGTGAAGAGCACCCTCGGGCCTAAGGGTATGGACAAGATCTTGCAATCGGCGTACGTATACATCGAGTCTTCCTTCAGTATAGACCCAGCGGGCCGCTAACCCCTAACCCCTAAGCTCTACCGGTGAGATCATGGTCACCAACGATGGCGCAACGATCCTCAAGTCCATCGCGCTCGACAATGCCGCCGCCAAGGTGCTCGTCAATATTTCCAAGGTCCAGGACGACGAGGTCGGTGATGGGACGACGTCGGTGGCCGTCCTGGCCGCCGAGCTGCTGAGAGAGGCCGAGAAGCTTGTCGACAAGAAGGTGCACCCGCAGACGATTATCGAGGGCTACAGAATAGCGAGCAAGGCCGCCCTGAAGGCGCTCGAGGAGACCGCCGTCGACCATAGCAAGAGTCCCGAGGCGTTCCGCAAAGACTTGCTCGCCATTGCGCGGACAACGCTCAGCTCCAAGGTCCTGTCGCAGGACCGCGAGCACTTTGCCGAGCTCGCCTGCGACGCCGTGCTGCGTCTCAAGAAGTCGTCGGATCTGAGCCACATCCAGGTGATCAAGAAGGCGGGCGGGAAGCTCAGCGACTCGTACCTCGACGAGGGGTTCATCCTCGACAAGAAGATTGGCGTGAACCAGCCCAAGCGGCTCGAGAAGGCCAAGATCCTGGTGGCGAACACATCGATGGACACGGACAAGGTCAAAATCTTTGGCGCACGCGTCAAGGTTGGGTCGACGAATAAGCTGGCGGAACTGGAGAAGGCGGAGAAGGAGAAGATGAAGGCCAAGGTGGAGAAGATCAAGGCGCACGGCATCAACTGCTTCATCAACCGTCAGCTCATCTACAACTGGCCCGAGCAGCTATTTACCGACGCCGGCATCATGTCCATCGAGCACGCCGACTTTGACGGCATTGAGCGGCTGGCACTCGTCACCGGTGGCGAAATTGCTTCCACCTTCGACCACCCCGACCAGGTCAAGCTTGGACACTGCGACACCATCGAGGAGGTCATCATTGGCGAGGACACGCTCATCAAGTTCTCCGGCGTGGGCGCAGGCGAGGCTTGCACCATCGTGCTGCGGGGCGCTACTGATCAGCTGCTGGATGAGGCCGAGCGAAGCCTGCACGACGCCCTGGCTGTGCTGTCGCAGACAGTCCTGGAGCCTAGGACAACGCTCGGTGGCGGTTGTGCCGAGCTTGTGATGGCCAAGGCTGTGGAGGGCGCGGCCACACGTATCGAAGGCAAGCGCCAGCTGGCGGTTTCCAGCTTTGCTACGGCCCTCCGCCAGCTCCCCACCATTCTCGCCGACAACGCTGGGTTGGACTCGGGTGACCTGGTTGCGCGACTACGGAAGGCCATCTATGACGGGCTGTCGACATATGGGCTTGATCTCACGACGCCGGGTGGAGGTATCGCGGACATGCGTGATCTGGGGGTCGTCGAGAGCTACAAGTTGAAGAGAGCCGTTGTGTCCTCGGCGAGCGAGGCGGCAGAGGTAAGACCCAAACCACCCAAGCACATTGTCGCTCATCAGACCTAGCTAACAAGACGGCAGCTTCTTCTCAGGGTGGACGACATAATCCGGGCGGCACCGCGCAAGCGTGAGCGTATGTAGAAGGCTGGGCGGGCGTTAAAAAGAGTATCTCCGGATAGATGTGGACCATTGGTGACCGGGATGACATGATACCATAGATGGCGGCACCACCAATGCAAGAGACCATCGTTGGCCCGCACCGAATTTCCGTACCAGTTCCCTTTTTTCCCCCTCCTTTTCTATCACAATCCTACGACAGAGAGAAAGATCCTTCCTGGACGCGCAGTTGAACCTCGACCTATACCGACAGGGGGAGGGTTGGGAGGTGAGTGTAGACAGGTGCAGGGTAGACCTCGTCTCACCAAGGACCAAGCCATATTTTGATGGGCAATTCATACTACCTAGGGTAAGCTGCGATGATTTGAGCGATGGAGACATTGGAGCTCATTTCGACCTGGGGTAACGGATATGGTTGTTCCAAAGACTTGATCCCAATGTGGGAGTGGTATTAATACGAGACAGACGGTTCGCTTATTGCGATACTATCGTGGTATCTTTATCCCACCTCGATTCGGTAACTTTGCCTTCCTCTTCCTAAAAGAGAGTCTGGGATGTCCCAAGGCAAGAAGAATTCGTCACTCCGGGGAACCTGGTCGCTCGCCGGGCTGGAGGACAAAGCAACAAAACTAAGCTCACGCCACGATCAGGTATAGCCGGGCTTCATTTCACCCCTGACTAGCTTCTCACCTTGACTCCGTCTATCTCTTTAGGACCCCGCCACTGACTTTTGTCTCTCTCTTTCTATGATAATCGTTCCACATTTCAATTTTTCGACGTCATCACGATCGCTTGTAGACTCGCTCTCGTCTCTCGCATCCTCACATCCATCAATCGACACTAATCACTACTTTTCACTGCCGACTCGAATCAAATCCCAACACCGCGATTCGCGAACCCGGAGAACGGCTCCATAATCAGCCACGATGCTGCGTCGAGCCCTCTCAATGACGCCGTCGCAGCGCGGCAAGAACAAGCAAGCTCGAGAGCCCACGCCTGATTACGAAGCCATCATACGCAGCATCGAGGGTAGCAAAGAAACCCCTACCATGGGCAAAAATAAGGGAGGTTCTAGCAGCAGTTCTTCAGTGCCGCCCTCCGAGGAGGAGTATTTCTCGTTGCCAGATGAGGGTAGCTCTCAGCTGCCACTCGGGTCACAATTGTCGGCGTCAGACGACAATGGCACTCGTCCTGCCGCTCCCCGAACCCCCATCGTCGCCGAGATGGCCACACCTCGCCGTTCTGCGGATTACGAAGAAGTTGACGCTTGCGAGAGGGAGACAACTCCAGATGAAAGATTCTCGGGCATGTCCATAGCACCGGCAGCCCCCAGGAAAGCATGCAGCCGAACAAAGTCGCCTCCGGACAAGTTTGGGGATATCGAGGTCATTCCTGCGACCCCAGACTCCGTGCTGAAAAAGATAGCGCCAGGTACTCGAGGTGGCTGGGAGGACAACGGGAACAGCCCAACGAAAGCACGCTCCGCGGCGAAGAGGAGAGGAACGCCTGCGGAACAGGCGCCAGTACCTCTGGGCGAGAGCTTGTCGCAAGCTACTCGTCGCCGTCAAAGTGATATCTCAAGTAATGGCAGGCCGAATTGGCCAGAGTGCCCAGCACCAGCCGCCACATTGTCCGCAGAAGAATGCACATTCCCGTCGGCAACGCCTAAACCAGCTCTAGCCCAGGGAAGAGGCAGCAAGCAGCCGTCGGTTGCCCCGAGGGCGAACAGATATCCTCCTGCAAAACCCAGGCCAAGAGCGAAAAAGCGCGATTCCCAGAAGCGACAAACGAGGTTGTCGTTCACGCCAAGCCAACCAACGTCTTCCGCAGACGAGGGCTGCCAGGTAGTCACAGCTTCGCCTGCCACCATCAGGCAAGAATGCACGCCTCCATCGAAAGACAATGGCGAATCTAAGCGACTGAGGATCAAGTCTGAGCCGAGGCGCGGGTTGTTGATCAAGGAAGAAGCGAAGAGGGCAAAGAGTACCACCAAGTCGCAGACCGACCCCGTGTTCCTTGATCTGACACAGCTACCTTCCTGTGATGAGTCTGACCTGGATAGCTCGAGTGACGACGGTGCTGCTCTGCCATTGGAGGGACCCGAAACCCTCAACAACACTGGAAAGCAAGCTAGTCGGGAACCCGAGGCCCTTCAAACATCTGTTGAGTCGACCACCACCAAGTCTATCTCTCACGATCCTGGTGAGGCATCTCGCAACCCAGAGGCTAGCGAAGGCGAGTTGGGAGTGACGTGCAGAGACGACGTCTGCTGCGATACAATGAGCACGAACACGATCGATCTCGAGAGACCTCCGAGCGAGGGGCATTCGCTGCAGGTGGACGACAGCATCCCACCTAAGGGCAATGTGAACTTCAACCCTCACTCTCCCGCCCGCACTTCTCCTACGTCGTACGTCTTGCAGCCGGCCTACGGACATTCGGTTCCCTTCCCAGACTACGACCCTACAGGAAGGACGGGGCGATACCAGCCCCACCACAGAGACAAGATTGTCGGCCTCAGAGACATACTGAAACGAACGAGGGAAGACTATGCTGCTACTCGGAAGGTTGCCGCGAGGCATGGCTCCGACGGCTCAGTTCCCTCTAAGTCGGGTCCATCTACCCCACCCGTATCCACTCATCCACACGGGGTCGAGATGATGTTAGGTCCCGAGGAATTGAGAACTCCAAAGATGGCGAGGAGCATCGGCGGTGACGAGGAAGTCCACGCCAACAAGGACGGCATGCTCGGCAATCGGCGCTCAGCCGGGCAGGGACACGACAGGATCGCCAAACTCTGTAATAGTGAGTTGGGTATTTCGCCAGCGCATGGCAACCAGAGCGCAGCCGAGAGCCATAGCAAACATGGAGCTCACCCGCTGGAGAGTCAGATTCCGCTGAGAGCACTGACGCCGCCAATGGGGCAAGCATCGCTAGAGAGCGAAGAGGAATCCCCGCCCACGACACCTCAGCCACGACAGGCGCCGTGTCCTGAAGCTCTCCGGAGGTCACAGGAAACTCCTCCTGTGTACAGGACGGCCAAGGCTATGAAGCCAACTATCGACCGACTCAAGAAGAGGATACAAGAGGGCTCAGAGCCCTCGATGCACCATGGTCACAACCCAAAGACAGTGATGGCGACCAAGGCGGTCGAGGCAGAATTGGTGTGGAGGGGCCTCAGAAAGCCGGCACAGAGGGACACCTTCCTTCGTGAACTTGCCTTGGAGTACTCGAGGATACTGGCGGGTTCACCGGTGTGCTTGCTGAGCATGTGGGCCAAGATGTTGTCTGATCTGAACGAGGAATGTCTGGAGATACGTCGGGACTTGTTGCCCGCGCTCAAAGAGGAGGAGGAGATAGCGAGGGCGAAAGATATGACCCCCTTTGAGGCGCTGCTAGCCTACGGGCAGGATTCCTCTTCCGACTCAGGCGGGTCGTCGGATTGCTCGGATTCAGAAGGCGAGTGTAGCAGGGGAGCCCTCAAGCTGGAAGACGTGGGCGACAGCGGAACCTCGATAATAACCCAGCCTGACGAGATTCAACTCCCTGCCCTCAAGGGCCACGCGGATAGAGCCAAGACAAATAGTGGCCTGATGACCCCAGTAACGTCTCCTGCGGGACAGCCAAGGGGATTAACGGCGGCACACTCGCCGGCGGCGTCGCCTTGCACCAGGAAGAGGCGACTCGACGACAACAACGACAACGACGACAGGGCAGACGAGAAGAAAAGAGAGCCCAAGAGCTCCAGACGACGCGTGGATGCAGTGTCTCGAATTCTCCAGACGACTCTGCGTAGGAAGGAGGTGGCTCGCGGAATTGCGGCCGGGAAGGATGCTGCCTCGATGGCGCAGGACGTCGTGAACTTTCACACGGGAGGCTGGAAGGAGAAGCTCAAGGAAAACGCGGCGGTAATTCAGACGGGGCCGAACAGGACCAGAAAACGGCAGAGGCGTCAGCACGCATGGCGAGAGCTTTCTGAGAAGATGCTCGGCCGAAGGTAGAAATCGAGGTACGATCTGGTTGGCAATGCTGCTGTCGTCTGGTATAGTTGTTATCGAGTATGATGAGGCAGGTATGACGACGTATCCGCATAGCTAGATAGCTATATAGCTTTGCTGTTAGCCTATTTGGCAATGCCAACAGCGATCATGGTGGCTGTGTGATGGCCCGGAAAGTGGGATTGTCGATGATCGGACGCTTGGATGGGGAGGAAACTCTGGTGGTGGTGGTGAACTGGTGAAGTCCGGGCTGGTGAAGGGTCGTGGAACTTGGTGGGTGGTGAGGAGCGGGGGAGATTGATGGTGGGGCAACATTGGGCCGGTACCAGGTACCGACGTACCGTGGCTGGATGGAAATGGCGGGCGGAAGGTGCGACGGGAGAGTGCACATACAGTGACATACGAGTACACGGTGGGACGCACCCGACACTGGCTGGTACCGGTATACAAGCTGCAGTGCCACTTCACTGCACGTCTGCACCTGCCCTGGAGCCATGGACCAGCACAGCACCACCAGAGGCTCAGAGCACCTTCCCCCCACCATCCTGCCAACCTGGAACGGGCCAAGAAACGACCAGCTGGAGCCCGAAAATTTGCCCAGAAGTAACTCTCCGGGCAAATGTTGGTGGCGGAATACATAGCATTCATCTATCATCTCCAGCGATGCCTGGACCCTTGCAGCACTCAGCACTCGAGCATGGAAGCAGCCAATGGGCCATTGCGGCCTCCTTTTTCGCGCGACCGCCACAGGTCATCCCGTCATACTGCCAATTGTTCCATCGTTCCTTCTAATCTGTACTCGTACCTGTATCCCGTATCTCCTCTCCGTACCTACCTACTCGAACCTTAAAATCGTTCCTGCCTGACCAGAGGCCGCTGCTCCTCAGCATCGCAACAGGCGACCCTCTTCGTTCTTTTTTGCCGGCCAACTCCCTCACATTCGCTTCCCATCTTCCGAGCCTCCTGGCTGTCCATCTTCTGCCGCCTCCGTGATCTGTTGGAATCATCGTATCACATCATTCGTTTGATACTTACCCCTTGTTCGCTCATGAACCCGCTTCGTCCTGCCCTACCTGCCGTCCCGGTCGCAGCTTGCTGTGTGTTTTAGATTGACGCGCCCTGAATAACACCGACTGCTGTGTTAGTTCGTACGACCTGACGACCTCTGCCTCGACGGACTGCACTTCTTCTTCGACCTGTCCATCCATCCCTCAGAACGCGTGATAACTTACCGATACGCCCTGGAACGTTCCCCCTCTGCGCCGACACGAGCATACTTGCAAAGAAGCACAGCATCGCGCCGGGCTCCAAATTAAGCTGGCCCGGAGCTTGCGGTTACACGGCGATGCAGCCATGATGCGCCCGGGCGATCTTGACACCACCCCTCCCACCCCCAGCTCTCCTCCTGGCATGACCACCTCCAAGAGCTCCAAGTCCTCCTCGTTCCAATCCACCCACAGTGGCGACAGCACCACCCTCGACGACGTCGGCAATTTCGAGGATATAGGTCTGGACGACGTTGACGACAATGCCACCCTCAAGAGCCCCCGTCCCCTCAACGGGCATCGGCTGCCTTCACCGTCCGCTGCCCCCGCCGGCCGCACCCTCGCATCGAGCAGACGTCCCCCGCCACCACGGTCCTCCTCGTACTCGAATCTCCAATCCACTCTGCACTCCTCGAACCCCAGGAGCACCAGCCTTAGCGTCCTGACCGATCCCTCGCGACCGTCGCACCTCTCACGCCCCGTCTCCCCGGTCCGACGGTCGCTGAGCAACCACTCGACATCGTCACTGCCACTCCCCGGCCACCGCCGAAGGAGTCCCAGCCCCAGGCTCTCCGCCAACCCGCGAGGCCCGAGCCTACCCGCCAGACCTCGGAGGGGCAGCTGGCAGTCAAACCACCGCAAGTCGTTTGCCGAACTGGAGCACGAATGCGACGAGGATGAAGGCGATGACATACCTGATGGCCTCATTCTGGATAACGTCCCCATCTCCCCTCGACCGCAGAGCGAGCGTCCTCCGACCCGGCAGCCGTCGGTGTCACCGTCTCCAGACCGCGACAGGGCGCCCAAGGAACGAATACGCAGCGTCGGCAATGGCACGCCCCCAGTCGCTCAGGCTCAAGGTTCGCTGAAATCCCCAACATGGAGGTCCGACGCCGCCAATGCGGAGCGGCCCGGTCACAATGCCCTCAAGTCCCGCGCCCACTCATGGAATTCTGCCCTCGCGGCCCTGAGCGCGGAGGCCAAGGCCCTCACGGAGAAGCTCGAGGAGCATGCCGATGAGGAGGAGCGTGCTCGAAGACCGTCAACATCCGGCCGTCCCAACACGTGGAATTCAAACCTGCGCTCGTCGGACTACGCCTATGATAAGAAGGAGAGGGTCAAGTCGACACCCGAACTGCCCCCTCTGCGACGGACCCACGTCATGATAGACCCGCTTCCCGTCTCTAAGGAGAAGGAGGCAGTTCTCAGCCGGACCCGCCCATCCTGGCTTCCGCCCAAGGATCCTGCCGAGGAACGCAAGCACCTGCGCCAATATCAGAAGATGATGGCGGCCAGCGCCAAGGCTGACGAGCGTCGGGAGGCTTCGCGGAGGTCCAAGACAGAGATGAGAGACACGACAGCAGATGGTTCGATGCAAATATGGGAACAGGACATCATCCCGCGGTGGAACGACGCTATTCGCGAGAGGAGGACGAGGGAGATGTGGTGGCGTGGGGTTCCGCCAAGAAGCCGTGGCCTAGTCTGGCTGCAGGCCATTGGCAACGAGCTGGGGCTGTCGGAAAGCTCCTTCGCGGCGGCGCTGGGACGGGCTCAGGAAGTGGAGGCTCGGGTCAATCAGCAGAGGAAAGACGACGCGGAGGACGCGCGCAAGGCAAAGTGGTTCGAGAACATCCGCGAAGACGTCGCCCACGGCACGTGGAAGGAGCTGCGCATCTTTGATGTCGAGGGTCCGCTGCACCGCGGCCTCGTGGAAGTCTTGATGGCCTACTCCATGTACAGAAGCGACATTGGCTACGTCTCCGGCTGCAACGTAAGTTACCGCTGCCTGCCTCTGCTTATATCATAAACCCCGGCTTGACGTACTGACAACTGATTATAGACCATTGCTGCTCTGCTTCTGCTCAACCTCCCGAGTCCTGCGGCGGCCTTCATCGCCCTCGCCAACGTCCTGAATCGCCCACTGCCGCTCTCGTTTTACACCTGCGATGCCGGCGCGCAGGCGTCGGCGTATAACCTCGTCCTCCAAATCCTTGCAAAGAAATCGAGCCACCTCCACACCCACCTGACCAAGCGTCTCGGAGACATGGACCCCAGCGAGTACCTCCAGGGCTTGTTCATGAGCCTGTTCACGGGCCATTTGGCGATCGACGAGGCAGCACGGCTGTGGGACGTCTACGTGTTCGAGGGTGACGCGCTACTGGTTCGGGCAGCGGTTGCCATCTTGCTCGGCAAGGAGATGGCGCTGCTGGGGACCAAGACAGCGGATGAAGTCAGGGCTCTTCTGGCTGCGCGGGACTCTCGAGACAGTGGACGCCGGAGCCCTGTGGTTGCTGAAGTCGGGGCCGAAGAGAGGTTCATTGCCGCAGTTCGCGAGGCTGGCAAGGTCTAGAGGGCCCAGTGCTTCCCATTGCAGCGACGCAAGGCTCTTTGGGTGTGGCGAGACTTTACTATTGTTACCGGTATAGAGATATGTCAAAAAGAAATGGAGCGCATGGTTGGATTGTCATGGGGATGGCAGGACGGCGTTGGTTGGTCCCTTGGGCGCGGCAGATGCATGCTGTCGACGCCCCGGACAAGCGAGACATTTGGATACTGGTGTTTACCGTTTCTTTCTTGGACTGATTTCGGGACAGAGGCCTTGGGTATTCGGCACTGTCCGTTATGTAGTTAGATGTCACATGGGTTTGATACGTACAATATTCTCTAATGCATATAGAACAGAAACCTTGATACTTGATATGTGGAATCCCCTCCCTGGTTCGCGAATCGTACGATGTTCTGCGCGTCTTTTTTTGTCTTTTTTCCCCCCCCCGAGGGATGAGACAGTAAGTCCGCAGGTATGCTGCTGCATGGTGTACATTGTAATCTGCGCTTTATTGGTGCTTTATGTCCACTAGTATCTATCACTCACTCATTGCCTTGGCTGGATTCATGGCAGATGTGGTGGATGTCAAGAGGTCAAGAGTCACGTGATTGGTTAAATGCAGCGGTGGACCCCCAATGTCTACCCCGGTGAGGTGTGGTGTGGTGAGTGGGGGAAATTGGCCACCTGCCGTCCTGCTCCCCCGCCACGGCGCACGCACGGCGCAGACGCGACATGACAAAAAACAAGCGCACACAATCGTCTCGACAATTGTATCCAGTCGCCGACAAACGACAAGACGGCGCCATTCCGGCCACTGCCCACACCGAGTCACTACCTGCACACCGGAGACGGTGACGGAGACGGAGACGACGCTGGTCCCGTCCGTCCGCCCGCCCGTCCGTCTGTCCGCCATGCCCGGTGGCTACAAGCATGGCGACACCCCCAAGCGGGCCATGGTCCGCGGCACCATCTCGTACCTAGAGTCGCAGGGCCTGCCCGTCAACAAGTCGGCCATCTTCCGGCACTTTGAGCTCTCGCGCTCGCAGGGCTACGCGGCGCTGAGCATCCCGGCGTCCAAGAGGAACGACCCGGAGTGGGAGGAGACGCGTGGACGCCCCAGCAAGATCAGCGAGGCCGACCAGCTCAAGATGGAGAACATCCTCTGGGACGAGCGCTACGAGAATGTCAACCTCAACTGGACCGGCCTGGCCAAGGAGGCTGGCCTCACCACGGAGTGCAACGCGCGCACGCTGCACCGGACCATGGGTACGCTGGGATACCGGCGCTGCCTGGGCTGTCCGCGCTCGTGGGTGCACAAGAAGACGCGTGAGAAGCGCGTCGAGTACGCCGAGCGCATGCTCGAGATGAACCAGCAGCCGGGGGCGTGGCGCTTCGTGCGCTTCAGCGGCGAGCTGCACTTCGGCTTCGGCCTCGACGGCAAGATGCGCCTCGTGCCCCGCGTGGGCGAGAAGTACTGCGAGACGTGCAGGGAGCAGGAGCCCAACCCGGCGCAGAGCTGGGGGCGCGACATCCGCCGGGTGCACTGCTGGGCGGCCGTCGGGTACGGGTTCAAGAGCGAGCTCGTCTTCTACGACGAGTCGACGAGCGCCAACAACCCGGGCATCCTGAGCATGGCGGACTACTGCGACAAGATCCTCGACAAGCCCGTCAAGTCGTGGCTGGCCGTCGGGGGACCCGAGTCCTTCCTGCTCGAGGAGGACATCGAGGCCTTCGCCCACGGCGGCGCCAGCAAGGTCAACCAGGCGCAGCAATGGAAGGCGGCGCACGGCCTGCGGTCCTACTTCAACTGCCTCGACAGCCCGGACCTGAGCCCGCTCGACACGCAGTGGCCGCCGCACAAGCAGTGGACGCTCCCGGAGCCGCTCAAGGACTGGGACCCGGATACCCTCCGGCAGGCTGTGCGCGACGCCTGGGCCAGCGTGGACCAGGAGAGGGTGAACATGTGGGTGGATTTCATGCCGCAGAGGCTGAGGCAGGTCATTGATAGTGAGGGTCGGATGATGCCTTGGTGAGGAACTAGCTGCTGCTGCTGCTGCTGCTGCTGCCTCTTCCGCTCCAAGGCGGTCGTCGATTGTCCGTTAGGGTCAGGTGTACTTAGTTAGGCGTAATGCCCGGCGCGAGGAATGGGGGGTTCCTCGAGAGAGATGGAACGTACCGAGGAGTCCAAAGCACTCGAGTAATGCTCTCGCTGCCATGGGAAATCCCGAACAGTGATTTCGTTTAGCAAGTTGATACGGAAGGGGACTAGGGAATGCAGGGTGCTCTGGTGTTTGGGATGGATGCGATTAATGGTAGCGGTCAAGTACGTATGCAGTAGCAATCAAGTCAACTGGGTCAGTCTATGGCGTGGCCTGCTTTGTTCACACGAGTCGACGACATCCATCTGTTCGAATGCCCAATGCTTAGATAGAGGGCCCAACGATACTTCTGGTAGCCAGTACAGCTTGTGATATATCTGCAGAGCCAAACAGCTTCTGTACATCAGCCAAGCAGTATGGACGTGTCCAATGGTAGGTAGTATGCGCTTCATTTCCATGAAAAAGTGCTTCGTGCAGCGAGGTGTGAAAGAACCGGTTCGATGATGTGAAACTCCGCAACTACCAATTATGTACAACCCTTTTTTCTCTCCAAGTCGCTCCCCGCCATCTGCCAGCGGATGGCTCGGGGCCAGATGAGCGCCCGTGCTTTGTCCGGCGCGGGCCTTTTCTGTGGTGGTGGTGGTGGTGGTGGTGGCGGAGTGTGGGCCGCATGCAACCGACCTTTATCAGTCCGCCTTCCCCCCTTGGTCTCTCCGCCGCTTGGCCCCCCCGCATTCCGTCCGATTTCCGTCCTCTGCAACTCCCCGGAACATTGCCTCCTCAAATGGTGTTTGTGCCATATCAACTGTCTATACCGGTCTATTACATCTTCTACTTTTGACCTTTTTTTTTTGACTTTGTTTTTGACTTTGTTTTGGTTTCCAGCGGACCGTCCAGTCTAGTCGTCACATCGTGTCGTTTCCGGCGCGCGCGGACTGTGTCTGGTCACCGGCCCAGACTGGCGAAAGACAAGAGCATGGCCCTCCGATCAAACGCACCCTGCGCAGAATCAACCACCACGCCATGAGCTGGAGGAGAAGCATCTTTATCGTGCCCTTTCACTCGGCCTTCATGGGGGCAGGCGGGACGCCCAGACCGTTCCTGTTGCGGAAGAAGAGGACCCCCTTGCCGGGGCCCTCGGCGCCGGCGGCCGGCTCCACCCACTGGCACATGCGGGCGCTGCGGTAGAGCGCGCGGATGAAGCCCACGGGGCCATCCTTGGTATCCGATCGGTAGTGCCTGCCCATGACAGGCTTGATGGCCTCGGTGGCCTCGTCGGCGTTGTAGAAGGGAATGGTGCTGATATAGTGGTGCAGGACGTGCGTCTCGATGATGCCGTGCAGCAGGTGGCGGCCGATGAAACCCATCTCGCGGTCGATGGTGGCACCGGCACCGCGGACGAAGTTCCACTCCTCGGGCGTGTAATGAGGGATGCTAGGATCGGTGTGCTGGAGGAAGGTGATGGCCACTGCGGAGCTCGAGTCAGTACGGCTGATCCCAGAAGGAGGAAGGGGAGACCGAAACAAAGGACATTGCGACAAACGAGGTGGACTTACCGAGCCAGTGGTTGACCCAGAGCCAGGGGACCCAGAACCAGACGAGGGTGTTGGTCCACCCAAACCTGTTACCGAGATACACCTGGAGGGCAAGATTGAGGAGGATGCCAATGTCGCTCAGGATGATGAGCTTGGCGTCCTTGTTCTCGAAGATGGGGCTGCTGGGATCGAAGTGGTTGACGCCACCACCAAAGCCGTTGCGCTTGCCCTTGCCGCGGCCCTCACGCTGGCGCTCGTGGAAGTTGTGGCCGGTGACGTTGGTCATGAGGTAGTTGGGCCAGCCGACCAGCTGCTGCCCGATGAGCATGAGGAGGGTGACGATGGGGGTCTCCTCGGCGAGCTCGGTGAGCTCGTGGGCCATGCGGCCGATGCGGGTGGCGTACTCCTGGCGGGTCTTGGGGTTGAAGACCATGTCCCGCTCAATGTGGGCGGTGGCCTTGTGGTGCTTGCTGTGGGAGATCTGCCAGCTGAAGTAGGGCACGAAGAGGGCCGAGTGGAGGAGCCAGCCGGTGGAGTCGTTGATGAGGCGCGAGGGCGAGAAGGCCTGGTGGCCGCACTCGTGGGCGATGACCCAGAGGCCAGTGCCGAAGAGGCCCTGGAGGACGGTGTACAGACCCCAGAGGACGGCCCGTACAGGCTTGGAGGGGACGTACTCGGGCGTCACAAAGTTGTGGGCGAGGTAGAAGGTGGTGGCGAGGCAGGCCATGTCCCGGAGGATGTAGGACCAGCCACGGATTGCGGACCGCTCGAAGCAATGCTTGGGGATGGCATCGCGGATGTCCTTGATGGTGTAGTCGGGAGGGGTGAAGGGGTTGCCGTTGGTGTCGACGAGGTTGGCGTACGGCGATGAGGTGCTCTTGGTGGCAGGGGCGGGTTCGTTCATGTCAACCGACGAGAGGGAGGACAGAGATGTCGACGAGGCCGAATGGCGAGGAGAGTCAGAGGGGGAGACGGCAGCCGACGATTCGGAGTCGGTGGCCGTGGCAGAGGTGACGGTTCTCCTCAGGACGGGGTTGCCGGGCCTGGAGGAGCCAGACGAGACTGTGGGGGACGCCATGGTGATGATGGCAAAAGGGGGGAAAGGGGCTCAAAGCAGGCAGGCAGGCAGGCAGGCCGTCGAGCGGGCGAGCGTGGGTTGGTGATATCCCAATTGACCCTCTCCAGCGGGGGTTGCGGACAGTTGAAAGGTAAGCAAAAGGAGGAGGGGAGGATATGAGAGAGCGTGGACGAGGGTTAGGTAGGGGGAAAAAAAAAGACGGAGGGAAGCCAGGGGAGAAAAAGGGCGTTGCCTCGTGGGTGACAAGCCGATGAATCAACAAGTTCAAGGCGGTCGGGAAAATGTGTACTGTACCTATGTGGTGCGGGCGATAACGGCACACGCCACCTTGTGCAGAAGTCAATCAACACAAACCAGGGGCTCCCTCTAGCACTCCAGCAGCGCCTGAAAGGTGGAGGGTCTCGCAACCTGGACTCCTGGAGGTATTGGCAGGGCATATGTACTCACACTCGTACCTTGTAGCCTCCGTGTATCGGTTTTAAGGAGGGCAGGAGCGACCACTCTGGCACCTGCCGCACCTCCCTCCTCCCGCCCCTCCTGCAGCTTTTTTCTTCCTTTTTTTTTTTTTTTTCCCTCCCACCACCTACTACGTGTACGAGTTGTACCTTAGTCAAGCGCAGACATCTCAGCACCCCACTGCCGCCTCAAGTCAGGTACATGGCAACGTCGAGTCGCGGTCCTGACTCTTGCGCGTGGGCCCCTAGAGGTAACTAGTGGTGGGCTGGGCTGGGCGGATACCCGCCGCCTCTCCTCCCCCCCACACCGGACTAATAGCGGTAGCGAGTTTTTGTTGGGGAAAAAGGAGACCGACGCATTGACGATCGCGGGTCTCAGGCGAGACCAAACGGATTTGAGATGGCAATTGTTTCCAGTTTGGAGAGCTACAGTAATACGGATACAGGTACATACGTACGTCTGTAAGATTATTATGCCGAATGTTACACTCCGAGCCTCCATCTGGTAGTACTACTTATAATTCCCATGTGATTCTCGAAACTCTATCCGTACTTACCAGGTAGTCTGCATGCAACGGCGACATTCCATGGTACCTCGGTGTACATTTCCTCCTCGGGGCAGACTGGACTACTCGTTACTTCCTTCCCAGCCGCTCGCCTCGGTGGAGATGCCTGCCGTGTATGCTGATACGTACATAATAGGTACTTATGCAACGTGCGAGTAGGAAACAAAGCCCCCGTCCTCAATGCTTGATTTAAACCTCCCGTCAGCATGGCACGACATGGGCTATGCGGCTGGACAGGCAAGGGAGGCACCAACCCGAGACATTCTACGACGGCATCTGCGAGGCAAGACTACTACGATTCACCTGCACGCTTGGAATTCTAAAAGTAGCTGACGAAGAGACGAGTGAGTGGCCATCATAGTCCAGTCGGTCAGTCAGAGCTAGTCAGTCCATTTCGGTGGGACAACCAGTAGCACCAATACCAAGGGCATGTACAGATTGTACTCGTACGGATACTGTATCTGTACGATACCGGTATGTAGTAGGTTCCGTACGTCTGTACCTAGTACCTACTAAGATCGGGTGCCTGCCTGCCTGCGAGCGTCTT
This sequence comes from Hapsidospora chrysogenum ATCC 11550, assembly GCA_000769265.1. NCBI lineage: Eukaryota > Fungi > Ascomycota > Sordariomycetes > Hypocreales > Bionectriaceae > Hapsidospora > Hapsidospora chrysogena. The sequence continues at coordinate 61,838 of JPKY01000109.1, forward strand.
GCTCTGCCGCATTCTTGGCTGACCGCCCCCGCCGTCACACGATAATTATCTGCAAAGAATAATCGGATAATAAATGTTGATGAGCAATTGGCTGGCGGGGAGGCAGCGGGCGCACGCCCAGAGGGCAAAGGAAAGACTTGGATCCTTAGAATGGATGGAGGGTTGCTTCTCATCCGGCATCGCCCACCTGTTGACGCCGTCTGCACTCCGTATGGACGGGACAAAGAAAGGGCCATGCATGATGGGCCGCATAATGATCTCGGAAACTCAGACGCTCTAACCCGCTCTCTTTCCACCGCTACTCTGTCCATGACACATGAGAAAACGGGACCAGGAGGGAGGCCGGCCACGCTGTACTGTAGTGTACGAGTAGGCCGGAGTTGTATCTAGGTCCAGTGTGGGGATCTGCAGACAACGGCATCCAGCTCGCCCCCCCAAGAGTATCGTCTTTGGCGACTCCTTGCCTCATCTGGTTGAGCGCCATGTGCGGCACCCGACTGGCTAGTGGCTATAGTGGCCTAGCCAGTCCCAGTTGAGCATCATCCCGAGTGGTCCTGCGTCGTTGCTGCTGCTGCTGCTGCTGGTGTAGTGTTGCATCGATCTGTGTGTGTTCCACCCGCTTATCTTCAGAAGTGACCGTCGGGTAACAACACGCCGAAAGAGTGTCAGAGTGCGTGCTCCCGCGGGCCGTGGTCAACTGGGTCCAAGCTTGGACATCTGCCCTCAACCCGCAACCCCCCCACACATGCTGTCTCCTTGGGGGGTATTGTGGTCCGATGGCGATGGCATCACATGTTTCTCCCCCTCGGCCCTAGGAGTACGAGCCTGCTTGTGGCCTTTAACGGCTGTCCCGGGACATTGGCCAAGTATGATAACTCATAAACTTTGAAGAGCATCTTAATGACGCGGGGCAAGTGGCACATGATGATGGTGATTCAGATTCAGATTGCCGCTTGATCGCCTGGCCGTACCCACGAGTACACGCAATTGTAAGATGGCAGAAGGGTTTAAAAAAAAAAAGACAGAACTCGAACATGTGCGAGAGCCATCATGGCGACAAGCCTCGGCTGCGCGACATGACTGCTGTCAAGTACGAGTACGACGAGTAGTTGCAATGGACCTGCGTGTGGCGCCGTGCGAGGGAGGGGTTGGTTGTTACCAATCCAGTAAGTAGTTGATGCGATGACGACTGCAGATTGCAAAAGATGTCGTTCCTTTGGACCCCCTTTGGACCCTAATTGCGGTAGGCAACTCAGGCTTGGCGCCAAAACCTGAGCCTGGGCATCGGTTTCTGTTGGGAAATTTGTTGAGCAGGGGCACGTTTTCACCCCTCTGCACGTCCCACATTCACTTCCCGCTCTCGCGCTAGTGATTGGCGGCGCTGCGAGTGGTTCCTGGACCCCGAAAAAGAGGGTCAAGCGGGTGCCCACAAGGGGCCAAGAACCTCCCCGAGACGCCCCCCAAAGGGCCAAAATCCTGGAATCTTCTCCATCGCAATCATCCACCTCTTTGAACCCTTGTCTGGGGATCTTGCCTCCCCGGCCCCGCCAGTCCCCAAAGATCGCCTGACATTTGTGAGATATGCATCTTTTTGTCTGTACAGATTAAAGTGTCGATGCGCCAGACCCCGGATGGACGTCGATGGTATAATGATATAGCCAGACAACGCATTCGGTCGCATTACTGTACAGTATCTATGGAGAAAGATTGAACCAGTTTTTCATCAATAGCCACTATTACTGTATTAGCAATTTGCGCCTTTGCCACCTCGATGCACCGGAACTCCCCTTGGCCGGAACCCCCCCTGTGACCCTGTGCTATGGTTTCGTCTAAACAATGTTCCCTTTTCGTCTCGGTGCTCCCCGCTGATTGGCCGTCGTTGGCCACCGTCGTCGTGGCTGCTGACACGGGCGAGTTCGCAACTCATCATGCCTAGCCACTGAATCAGTTTTACTCAAATGCTGAGAGTTTAATACTATTTTATCAATAGGAACGTATAATCAGTATAATACGACGGCTTGATAATCATAAAAAAAACCATGTTCTGCGAGTTCTAAAAACCATGTTCTGCGAGTTCTCTTGCGTTCAATATAGAGTGCCACGATGTCCCTGCAGATAAGCCGTACAGATTCGAGTCCTTCCACAGCGAAACAGGCCAGTCTCATTGGTCACTGCCGCATCGATAGATATCGCAGAACCTGGCTACTCATTGGCAATGTTGCATCTCGCACATGATGGCCGACGGAATGTCTCATTGTGCCTGCCACGAGAGCAACTCGTTCACATGGGTGTTTTGGCGGTTGCCGTGGGAAGCCCGGCCGGCAGGTTGGCCCCAAAATGACGACTGCAGCACCGGGGGGGACTGACTCTGGGAATCAGAGGCATCCCCCATCATCCTGTCAAAGTTGTTTGGTCACTGATCTCCTCCAGTCATTTGTGAGCGCGAATCGGCGCACTTGCGCTCGGGACCGGGACCAGAGCCCAATCGCCTCTTCAAGCTTCCTCAGCGAGGGCAGACTGTATTGTCTTGTGAAAGTTGAAGACCATGGTACACCTACTTCCAATGCACGGCTCATGTAAACTATCTGATGACCATAGGCTCCTGAATTGCTGTCTCACCTGATGACTTGTAAGCTGCCGATGGTGCTGTTACAACAGCTCTATGTCATTGCCCTGAGAAAACCGTGCATCCAAATAAAGGACTAAGAAAGAAGCCATTCAATTGAAGGCTAATACGGACGGTTATGGTGATTGGTGAGTTCAAACCCCTCCATCCATCGCTCGAGATATCATGTCACATAGCAGCAGTGTGTATGCCTCGCTGGTTGACCTGAGGTCAACACTGAGTGGTGTAAGCGGATCAATGATATTTAATCACACGCCTGAAAACATGACGCAAAGTCTCGTGGAAACTCCGTTACTAAGATGCCGTGGTTTAGGTCATTAGGAAGCCAGTTTCGGTATGAGAGCGTAAATGACACGTCAGGCTCATGTCGCTCGATACAACACCCTTCTTCCTGCGCTCGGGTTGTCCGGCTTCACACATCACCCGGCATCAGCTTCCTTAAAACCTAGGTGTTGTTCGGGTAAAAGGTCGTTAGAGTTGTGTGCGACCTATATATGTTATTTCAAAAATATGTCATGGCTGGACTGCAATAACCCTTGTCGCAACGCGAGCCGGCGGTTGCGTTGCTTGCTGCCAGCCTCCTCTCGCAATATTCACGAGAGATGCTCTACAACTATAGAGACAGGTTTAGCTGACTCGATACCCCAAGCCATTGGCACTACATGCCTTGGAATCCGTAACCACATCTCAACCACGTCATCGCAAAATGCGCGCGAGCGTCATGTTCATGATTAACTGTCCACCAAGGACTCCTAAGACGTGCCCTCACAAGCAACAAACGCATTCCCACTCGCCCCGGTGTGGGTGATGGTGCCTGCCTGCTTGCAGCTGTCTTCCGTAATGACTACACGATCCGGACCAGGGGAGCCTAGTGGCGGTTTGGGTCAGAGTCCGTTCAAGGAGGAAAAAAGGGGGAGAGGCGAGATCTGGAGATGGCCATCGCGACGGGTCGACAAACTAACCTCCAGTATAGACTCGGCCGGGGATTATGGGAAACTCCTGGAATGGGCCATCGTAGCCGTTAAAGTGGAATCCCTCGTAGTTGTTGTACCGGTGGGGATAGCTGGAGCCTCCGGCCGTGGTGCCGGCACGGAAGTGGTTGCAAGCGGCGACGGAGGCCGAGTTGACCTGCGCGGCGGAGTAGTACTGGCTGCCGCAGGTGGCAGCAGCCCGGCGGTCGAGCTCAGCGGGAGCAGCGCTCACAGTAGCCGCAAGGGCGATGCAGAGGGCGGCGATTGACAGCTGCATCTTCTTTGAGTTGGACCCTTCCGCGCCGGTGGGGATTTGAGACGAGAGGATGTATTGAAGCTAGTTGGGATGGGATGTCGGGGCACGCCAGATCATTTCCACATAGGGGCACGAGACGATTACGTCGCTCTTATATATGGACGACCAGGAACGTTGAGCAAGGAAATCATTACAGCGTGCTATACCGGCAATAACTCTCGTTCGCAACAAGCCCGCCGTCGACACTCAGGCCGCCCTTTCCGGTAACCATCACGAGTCTCACGAAGCCGACTAGAGGTGTATTCCATTCCACCACTCAGAACGCAGTGTCAATGCCACGAGGTGTGGTGGGTGTCCCCCGAAGCTTTACTTCCCTATCATGGCCCCGGGAGGTTGATATGAATTCGGAAGGTGGATGAACGACTGTGTGGATTACCTAGCAAAACGTTGCGAATCTGCCGTACACGGCGATCCGGCCATGCTGGACAGCTGCATGGGGAACACCTTTGGCCAGATCCCGAGGGGAACCGCTGGGGTGCCTGCGCCAGCAGGTAAGTTGGATCATCTGAGACGTGGGAGATCCATCTTGTATGGGGTGATATATACATTTGGATCGTCTTCCGGTTATGAAATTATATGGTTGGCGATTCCTCCTCTCCGCGTTCAAAGAGTAGTCTCGTGCCTCGTCGTCTTGCCCGACTGTCCATATCGGTCCTTGGTGGCTAAGGTGGGATCTTGGCAATCCTTGGCCGGCACATTGTCCAGGCCACGAGCCCAAGTTGATTGGCACAAAGCATCTGCTGCATCTGAGGCGCCGTTCTTGGCAGCGGCATTTACTCCCCCGCACGATTTGACAATAACAGGTTATCCTGCGGCCTCCAGCCCTTTCCACTTCCCCGCTGACAGTAGGTGCGTGTGGGGGAGAAGTCAGCATGCATTCGTCTGACCTGCCGGGACTGGAGACGGACGTGAGCGACGACTTGCACTCGCCCAAGCAAGGCATGATCTGGTGGGCACATGCGCGTCGCTGTAGTTTCGCACGACCCGCAAGGAAGTCGGGCGACCTGTGTAGGCTTGGGTTAAGGCATGCCAGTGCAGACAGATGGTCCTCAGATGGGACGTGACGTGAGGGCTCTGGGCTCAAGCGGGGTTGAATGCCTCTGGAGAAGAATGCCCCTCATGTTTCTTGGTCCGACGTATCCAGGCAAACAACGACCCGATCCCGGCAAGGGAAGAAGCACGACTCCTCGAGATCTGCCATCATCTTCCTCCACGTCTCGCCCTCGATTCCCGGGCGCTCCTCTAGGCGTAATTGACGCAGCAGCATACGCGTTGCTATGAAGTCTCGCCTCGCTCGCCTGTGGACCCACCATGTCCAGTAGTCACCATAGCGGCACATCAGCCCGAACCAGTAACCGCATAGCCACAGGGCCCTCTCATCCTGCTGGTGCAGCAGGTTGCGGAAGTCTGGTTGCAGCCATCCGAGGAAACGTACGTAGCGGGCCAGGTTCTCAGGTACAGGCGGGAGGTGGCGGAGTTGGGCGACGATATCGACGACGTCGGCGAAGACGTACTCTTCCCAGGACTGCTCCACGTAGTCGATGCCGTTGCGGGTGGTGTTCTGCTTGGGATCCCCGCCGCCTTGCGATTTGGAGAGTCCAAAGGTCCTCAGCCACGCATCTGGAACATGCTCGAGCTTAGGACGACCGGAGGGGATCAAATTGTAGTCGGCATCCTCGAAGAACTTCTGGAGGGGGCTTTCGTACCGCCAACGGGATGTGGCCAGGAGTACCTGCTTCGTCCCCATGGGCACAGAGAGCCAATGGAGACCATCTCGGGGGTCGAACACCCACGACTTTGCCACGTCGGGCTCGCGGCTGGCATCCTCGTCCTCGGCCAGCGGTAAGGTGAAGGAGAGGGTATTCACGATCATGGCCGTCATGACCAGAGCGTCGGCCGAGGACGCGTCGAGCCTCCTAGTGGAGGCCCGGCAGATGGCGTCCTGATACTCGTGGAGGGCCCAGACTTGGTGGTAATGCTCTGCTATCCTCGAGGAAGAAGAGTCGGGTAGCACATGGCGAAGGTGACAGGCCGCGACGGCAAGCAGGCTGTGCTGGAGATGGGCATGCGACTGCGCTAAACGGCACACATCGGTTGAGGGAGACATGCCGAAGATGCTCTGCCAGTTCTGGAAGACGTGGTGGAACAATGCCGAGACCGGCATGCCATACCCGGGCCGGGCCGGTGTAAGGTGTGGGGTACTTAGGGAGCGAGGGAGCGGCCGGACAAGGACCTGGTTGCCGGTGTTGCGGCCCTGGTCCGACTGCCTGTCTCCGGGGCTCGGGGTCCCAATGCTGGACGAGTCGCTGGCACGAGCAGTAGTTTTGGCATCATTATCAATATTGCTGGTGTTGCTGCTGGTGGTGTCGTTCTTGCTGTACACACAGTCCCGGGAGTTTCTCTGGCAGCGCTGGCATGTCGGCTTGGCTAGGTCGCACTATGACAATGGAGTTCTTGTCAGGCGGAGTGGTTGACTTTGGGGTCAAGCAAGGCTTTGTGGTAGGGGACGGGGAGGGATGATGGGCGGATCGGTAGGGGAGGTGAGGGTCACCGACCTTGACGCGCTTAGACTTGCAGGCGAGACAGCCGAGGTTGGTCTTCTTGTGCCACTTGCGGCGCTTGTGCTCCTTGACCTGCTTCCTAGATGGGTCGATGACGAGCATCTGCGACAGCGGCGCGGCAACGGCAGTGGTGGAGGAGGCGGGAGCGGCGGCGGCGGAGGCGGGAACCGCAGCCTCAGCGGGAGCTTCAGCCTTAGCGGCGGGCGCTTGACCGACGGTGCCCATGTCTGCGTATCTGATCCCCGGTATCCGTACAGTCGGATACGAAGGGGTCCGAATTTGGCAAACGAGAGCCGGCCGCGTGTGTGCTGGCACCCGATGAGGCTAGGAAATCGGACGTGCGAGGGGGATGGCAGTGGCACGAATCTGCGGTGGGCGGCGGGCGGTGGGCGGCGGGCGGTGGGCGGTGGGCACAGGAATCAGGAGGCGTTGGCAGATAGGGGGTTGGGCTTTAAGGAAGGAAGGCGGCAGGCGAGCCAACAGGATGTCGCTTTCCCGCATCCACATGTTCAAAGTGGAGTTGACGCCTCGTTTGCCGCTTTTGGAATAGTGGGTTTACACAACCGGCGACTTCCTTTCCGGGTTACCTTGCGTCCGTATATTATCACCACCTCTGTCCTCCAGTCACCTCTTCAGGAGCGAATATTTAACAATGCAGGTCTCTCGTCGATACCGGATTCAAAGGTTCGGTGATGGATGCTTTTCTTGGACATTCATAATGTGAAAATAGAAGTTTGGTGAAGATAGTCATCAATACCTTTTAGCCAGGGCAGACTTCATGGCCAGGTACAAAGAGCTCTAGAGACCCATTTGTCCCCGATGACCTGCGCATTTCTCATCACATCGTCGGACCCATCATACATCTGTCTCACTTGTCTTGTGCTTCAGTAGGCTCTACATCATACTCCACGTCGGTCCTGATCACATATTTTGCTCCCTTCCGCACGCCCGTCCCCTCGTGCAGCAACGCGCCCCTCGCATCCCCATGGGGGAACATGGCCACACTGCCCATGACCGGCCTCACGGGGTAGGCGTTGAGCGCACCCTCTCGGGCGGCAGGAAGGAAGAATGTGGTCTCGCCGCCTTCAAACTCCTCATTGAGATACATGAGGAAGGTGATGAGGGAGCTCTGCTTCTTATCGGCGGGTGAGTCGTCGTACACGTATGTGTCGTCGGCACGGATGCCCGACGGCGGCCACGCCCCGTCAATGTGGCACCGGTATTCCGCGCCTGGAACGTACCGATATACTCGGAAACGGCGATTGAGACCCCGGGCAAGACGCCCGTCGATTGCAGCCGGCACGAAGGGCGAAACTCGTGCCCAGAGCCTGTCGTGAAAGACGGTGTCGACGACCCAGTAGAAGTTGTGGGCCAGGATACTGGCGTCGCCGTCTTGACGGAGTGGCGAATCGGGAATAAAGTTGACGTGCTCCCCGGCGGCGATAATGGACCTGCACTCGGCGGGAGAGAGGACGTTCTTGGCTAGCCCCAAACCTGGGACGTGAGGATGCTTGTGGTACGTTATCGAGGGACATTCGGGAGCGAGGGGAATGCTGTCGGGGGTCGAGGTGTAGAGAATGGCTGGGTGGTGATTCGGAGGTTTTCGAAGTGGACCGTCGATAGTTTCGATTACGCGCAGGGAGCTGCGAATCGAAGCAGGGACGCATCCGAAAATGGTCTTATCGAGGACGGAGGCGTAGACAGCCTCTGGCGTTGGTGAAGCAGGGCCGAGATTCCATATAGGTTGAGGCGCTATTGGAGACGAGGTGTTCGTAGACGGGTTTGGATTCGTATCGATCGGGCAGCTGACGCGCAGGACAGCGTCAAGAACATCGATGAGCTCCTGGTCCTTTGCGCACTGGACCTGCGTAGAGAGGCCGCTAATGAAGTCGAGATCGCGCACCCAGCGACACAGAGCCCCCAGCTTCGGCTCCTGACCTCTAATCTTCATCTCGGCCAGTAGGATCCTGGCGTCGGTGAGCTTGCCGTCAGCGAGGGCGCCCGTTATCCGCGCCGTGAGGTTCGTCCCCGCCGAGTTGGTGCCCATGGTGCAGGCCTGGCGGAAGTCATAGACGGCGACTCGGAGCGCCTTGCATGGCTTCGTCTTGATAAGCGCCGGATGCTGCGACAGTTCTTTCAGTGTGTCGATCGTGATTTCGAGTTCTTCGTCCGAGATGACGGTCGCCAGGCTCTTGGGCTCGCAGGCCGCCTCGGAGCCATCCGGGGGCGGGGTGATGGTGACCGCATGGGTCTTTTGCAGCTTCTGGGGCAGCTCGGTTTGAGCAGCCCGCTTCCTCTTTGCCGACTTGGATTTAGCCATGCAGCTGCGGATTTGAGAACTTTGTGGTGATGGTGCGGCGTGATGGAGGAGGACGCTAGGAGCTGATCAAATGTTTAGGTGCCCGTGGGGAATCCCCTTGAGTGTAATTTGGTGCGGTGGATTGTACCGCCTCCACATTACGATCGCTACGGCGCAGATACATCGCGACGGCCTTCGTAATAGCTAAAGCGGCCGTAACGATTTGTACCCCGTACTAACACTAGTACTTCTGTTGATGTCATATTGGGGCAAAAGTCAGTGCCTTCTTATGTATCCATGTTAGTTCTTATTGTCATTGGCTATAGATCCCAGACGGTACGGCCCACCGCACCAATTTACACTCAAGGGGTGGGAAAATCAGGGTCAATCACCGCAAATTCACTCGAGACTTCGGTAAAACTCTGGAGAACGCTCAGTGCGTGCGGGGGCGGGGTCACCGGAGGTCCATGCACGAGTGGGCCCAGTCTCTTTCCCATTTAGGAATTCTGTGCCTCTCTGCTACCCGGCACTCCCTCCGGACTCTCTGACACATCCGGTCTCTGGGTACACTAGCGCATCGGGCGTAGTAAACTATAATGGATTTTTTGCGGAAAGCGGCCTTAGATGATTTTATGGAAACCCTTTCCCGTCAAGCCCCTTAGAAGTTCCGCTTGGTCTACCACGCCAGGTTCCAGCAAGTCAGTAGATCCACTGCCCACCAAAGGAATATGGCATGATTGCGTCCTCACGAAAAGTATGCCAGTAAGTATGAGAAATAGAATAGATTCGGATACTCAAACTTGCTACCTTCCGACGATCCTATTCTTATGATTCTAATGAATTTCAACTTGTGGTTACCCCCAGAATTGGTGCACTTAAGATCGTGTCCAAGTGTTCTCATAGATTGTCCTCCCAACGGCAGGCAGGGCACACATTCTCCGCACTCTGCGACTTGGCGGATCGACCCTCTACAACCATTACAGATCAACCTTGACAGCAACCATATTGGCCGAGGAGAAGCCAGTGACCAGCAGCCAGGCTCGTTTCTTCCCGCCCTCGAGCTTCGGGTCTATCCCGAGGAGTACCGCGGCGCTCGCCGACCGGATCCTGGTGCCGTCATCCTCGAACAAGAGCTTGTGTTCCCAACTTGATGCCGTCGTGGCAGCATCTGGTTGCTGCTTCTCCGGTCGAGCTAGCCAGACCATGATGGCCTCGGTCTTGGACGGGTCGTGCGCAGTCTTCGGAAGGTCAATGGCCCGGGTCAGGCCGGTCAGCACGTGGCCGCTGGCGTCGTCGTCGGGTGTCGCATATGCATCCCTGTAGAAGCTTGGATTGTCGATAGTACTGTGGAATGGAATTGATTCCAAGATTTTGACCTTGTGTTGTGTGCTGCTGTCCTGGGAGATGCGACCGATGTGAAGGATTCCGCTGGTGGCGCTGCTAATGGCGATTTCGCCCGGAGAGGCTGCATGTCCCAGCCCGTTGTTATTATGGAGACCGGTGACGGCAATCGTCGCTTGGAAGCCCTGAGTGGGATCCAATTCTTCGATCCGGTCAATCTGGACGTGAACAGTAGTGGACCACTTCGCCCCAAAGTAAACGTCCTCAAGGAATCTCATACGACCCTCGGCGTAGAAGTGATCGTTGGTGATGTAAAGTGATGTAGGCGAGAGGGCCAAGACGTCGTTGGGTGTCGTTATCAATGGGTGTCTGATGGAGCGGACGTGCCTGGCCGTGGTCGAGCCCAGGACATGACGGAACATCTCGATCTGTGACCGAGCCTTGGGAAGACCGGCGGGGAAGTTGTTCTTGGCACCTCCCTGTGTCTCCATGTGCTCCACGTATGATGGATGGGGGACATGGTTGACGGCAAAGATGTAGACAGCGCCTGAATCTGTCTTGTCCGAGACCACGTCAATGCCGTGGGTGACAAAGGGGCCATCAAAGTTTTCGAACTGCAGTCTTGTCGACCGGAATGTCTTTTTTTTTTTTTTTCATCACAGACAGTGTCAGCTGTTGCGATAGGAATTTGTGAGGCAAAGACGCGAATGGGGGAGCCTACCTTGGGGTCGATAACATGTATCGAGCCTTGAGACGTCATGGCCTTGATCGGGTCGTTAAAGGCGCCCAGTGCCGGAAACCACGAGAAGCGCGTGGCGGCCGAGTCCTCGCATGCAGTGAAGATGGTGTTGCTTGGGACATGGTGGTGCAGATCTTCGCAATGGGTCGTATCCTCAATAACCATGAAATCACTCGGATCGACGACTGAACTGTGAACACTTCGGAACAGGCCAAGCACCTGACAGAAGCGCATCACGGCCGGTGCGTAGATGGACGCTAGGAGTGCCACAAGCCCGGCTCGCAGCAAGGAGGCGGCGGAAGGCATGGTATCTCGACTGTGATGGTGTTACCAGAACCGGATGAGGGAGATGGAACATGGGGAAATTCACGAGCGGAGGTGACAACATATCCTGGAACAGGGACCTACTTAAGAAGTTAAAACATTGCGCTGGTGGTCTGGTCTGGATTTCCCGAGGTGTCCCAGACCCCGCAGTGTGGTGTTTCCTCAACCTGCATGTGCCGGCTCCACTTGATGTCATGTAGACCGCGACCGGCCTCGGAAATGCTTAAGAGAGTGAGGAGTAGGTAGACAGGGTCAATACTGTCACGTATGCAGTGTCAAGAATGCTTGTCTGTGACTCTGTAAGCCATGGCGGATTCTTAGTCCAGAGACAGTTGCCAAACATCAGCATGTTTGGTTATTACTGTTTAAACATCTACAAGTCGTTTAAGGATGGTCATTGATTCACGTTAATTACTGATTTCGTATGCCGTCTGCAGTTCCAAAACCTCGTTAATACATGGTCATGTCCAATCCTGAATGGCCGGCACTCATACTCGTGGTCCTTTGCCCACAACCAGGGCTTCTTAACGTTTCTGCACTTGTGATGATTGCTAAAGTCATCCGTAGGATTGTACATCACAGAGATGTAGATATGCTGCAGCCATCAGGGCCAAGGACCCAAGGAAAGCGGGCCCCGGGAAAAAATAACAGTATACCGAAAAATTACGGACTCCAATGCTTGGTGGAGTTTGGCCCCTTTCGCGTCCCCTTATCAGCTGAGACAGTCTCAGAGACAGCGCGATCCTATGCACGTTTCTTACTTTTTTTTTTTTTAAAAAAAAAAAAAAAATGCAAACCATGGGGCTGCCGCTACAGACCAAACGTATGGCTGGAAGCAGGACTTTGCTGACAGAGATAGTTCACAAGTTGCCCTCTGCGCAGTAGATCTTCCCGAATCCGTGTGACCTAGTGTCAAATCTCTATCAGGCCGTGCTCGAGCAATGGCTCTGAAAATTACCCGTCCCTTTCTCGATTCCTCATTAGGGAATTGACGAATTGGTGACGCAGAAGCCCCTTGGCAGTTTCTCTCTTCTCTGGTACCCATTCGAGCATGCTGCCGGCCAAGCCTAAGAATTGCTCCTTTTCATCTCCTTCTATCTGCCTCATGTCGATGAGACGAGCTGCGCCTCCTGCACAAAGCAGGCCAGCTCTGAGGTCGCCTGTGCCAAGGAATAGTAGGTTTCAGTATCGTCGGCATTTTCGAAGAGACAGAAACGGATAAGGGTGATTTTCTTCAACCCAAGGAATGCTTGGGACGCGGAAGATGTTTCGCGGCCTCAATGTTAAATAAACATAAACGGCCACGTGAGATATAGCGGCACGGCAGGGGAGGCGTGGATCACTGGATAGCCTTACAGGAGGTTACCGTGATGCTGCTGCTATCTTTAAAAACAGATGGATTGGGACAGGCCGAGAAAGCACCAAAAATTGGTTAAAGCTGACGATGATGATCCTGCTAGGTTCTTGCTAATAGGTTCGGGCCTGAGCCCCGCGTCTTGAATGGCGCACTTAGTAAAGGCGCTCTTTCCATTCCCGACCCGACCAGTATATGTATACATGACATGAAGTCTGTGTGTAAGAGTGGCCGTTTGCCGCTATTTCTGTCTATATGTTCACTTTTGGCTACGTAGAAACTCCGCCGCAGCTTTGCTTATCCCTATAATAACCTGTTTGTTAGCATTACAGTACGGACTTCGTTTATTACGTATAACCGGCGATTACCTCCGGTCAGATTCCGAGCCGTTGAATATCCCCCTTAAGCCCGGGACGTAAACCTGTTCAAGACTTACTCTGCCTCTCACTTTCTATTTGTAACTTACTCTTTCGTTGTCTTCGCCTTTATTATGGGCATTCGGCTCTAGTTCCGCTACGCCTATACCGGGCTACGAGATGCAATCTGGCCAGACAGAGCCCATCGCAAGCCATAGTGCTGTCCGCCTCTTCTAGACGCTGCAAGGACCGGTCCAGGAATCAGTCGCCGCGATGAGGGACAAATATAGTCCCGAGGGCCACGGCAAAGAGCCATGGCTATGCACTTTAACGACTATTTTTTTCAAGCGTAACATAGCAGTATGCACAAAGCAGTTTCCTCCTTTACATTTTTACAATTTTGGTGAGTGTTGGTAGCTAAGTTGCATTTTGCAATGTAACCACTCTCACAGCAATACGGCCATGGCGTGATCCCTCGGAAGACCGGCCCAACTTGAGAAAATAGGATAAAGACATATCGCCAAACATATCCATAATAGCCAGGACTTCGAGCTGAACGTCCAACCACCCTCCGTCGAGGATATGCCTTCGGAGCCTCAAACTTGGAAACCCGTGCGCCATGACATTTCACACCAAATTCTGCGCCTTCTCCTTTCCTGTACGGCGGTGAGCAGCATTTTACTGCTCGGCGCCTCAAATTCAAATTCGACGGCTGCGCTACCGCCGACCAGATTACCTGGGACTGGGGTTGGATATGGAAGTCGATTGAGATGAGAAACGTTGATGTCGGCGGATGCGCTGAGCAGTCGATGAAGCGGCAAAGTGGTGACAATACAGTCCGGAGGGCAGCATCGGCTCCACCTCCATCTACGAGTCTTTCTTCAGCAGCGTGGGGATTGTCGTTCTCATCAAACCTCCAAGATCCGAGATGGTATCCGGCAGCACTGGCGTCATCATCGGGAACTCTGGCTTCTCTGACATTGGGAACGCGGTCGCCGATACGGCTGGCGAGGCCATCTTGGCGCCCTCGAACAAGCTTGAACACTGGGCACTGGGGCCCGTGTACTCGTCTGAAAGGGAGTTCTCCGAGAAAAAACTCGTTGCTGGCTTCCGCAGGGCTCCTGGTCTTCTCGACAACCAGGGCAACGACTTCGAGCGGATGAAACCGCAGTACGAGGGCCGCGACGTGAGCGACTGTGTGCGCGTCAAGGACTTTCGCGCCAAGGACGACGGCGAGGCGGATGAGATAGAGGCCTTCCGGACGGCTCTGTACTCGTCCCAGGAGAAGGTTCTACTTGTCGATACAGGCTCTTACATCCTCACCGGTACGGTTACGGTGCCGGCGGAATCCATGATTGTTAGCGAGACGTGGCCTCAGCTACTAGCATCGGGATCCTGATTTAGTGATACTGAGTAAGTTTGCAGAAATCTTACGCGTCTCACATAGCGCTGGATTCGTACTTAGGAATCCCAAGGCCATGTTCAACGTTGGCAGAGTCGGCGAGGTTGGCGATATCGAGATGCAAGCCTCCTCCACTACCACTGTCGCCGCTAACATTGCCTGTTCAGCACTCCTGACCTGGACGACGCAAACAATATTGTAATAGGATGTTCGAGCCTGATCAGACGGTGCCGCGGGCCAACTTTGCTCCGTAGGTGCAAGCCTCCGTCTAGTGTACAACTTCAAAAAGGAAATAAATGTATTCGCGGGTATAACACAGACCGAGTCGCCGTAGTAGCAGCCTACCCCAAAGCCATCAAGCCCTTTTACGGTGGCGGTGGGCGTCATATGCGGCGATCTGACATAAGACTGCAAGGCAGATAATGACTTCAGAGGATGCGATGAGTCCTGGCCCGTAGTCGTCTGGTTGTCATCCCGTGTTCTCATCATGTGAGCCGGAATGTATTTCTGGATTCTCCGCGTATACGCAAGACTGTAGTGAGTGTCCATAGTCACGGCATACTTCAAATCTGGATAGGTGACTGAGAGCGCCGGTCGACGAAATTGGCACGCCCTAAGGTTCTAATGCTTCTCGACAAAATCTCGGCGAGCGTCCGCATCCGGCAAATCATCACCATTGGCGCCGAGTACATGGCGGTACAGGACGGTGAGGGCATCAAGGCAGCTGATAATCTCAACGTCGAGTTCCATCCCAAATGGTCTCAAGACTCCGTCTGGGACGTAGCCAGAATCGGAACAGGCTTGCTTTGACAAAGCCGCCTGGACTGACCAATAGATGTGAAACGGACCAGCCGGAGTTCAAATTTTCAGCTCCTTGGGTTATGATTCCTCCGTGTAAGGACTGTGGACTGTCCCATCTTGTCGATGAGCGATGGGAGCTAGGCGAGTATGATCCAGGAGAGCGCGTCTCACCCTTGCCAAAGTTCTCTTCAACATGGTGAGGCGAGTATGATCACGGGAGCGCGTTTCACCCTTGCCAAAGTTCTCGTCAAGATGGTGAGGCGAGTATGATCAGGGGAGCGCCTCTCACCCTTACCGAAATTCTCTTCAAGGTGGTTACGCTGGGCCCGGGCCGCGGCAGTGGCAGGAATCACAGGAAGCAGGATTTTGGAGAGATCTGGTCCACTCCTGCCACGACTCCCTACTGGCCGTCTAAGGCCGTCAGGGCTGTAGAAGGCAGGCATGAGATGCCAAGGTGACCCCGTCAACTTGCATGGGCCCTGGAGGAGGCGCATGCATTACCTAGAAGTGAGGCGACCATCAAGAGAAGTCGACCCCGGCGAATGGGCGGTATCTTCAGGTCACTTCATAAGCCAGCTCCGTGTCGGCCTGGCGTACATATGCAGCGCTAGTACAGCCCGCCGCGAGGTAGTGTCATGCAGAGGTACAATGATACTAGGAAGCGAAGTACCTAATACCGGAGGGATTGTACATATACAAGAGCCAATGTTACCCGAAGCGAAGAGGCATTCCTCGCGACACCCGGCATCTCTCTACACCCACCGAGGTGTGTGTGCGTCTTGTGTTTGGGAGAGCTGCCCACCGAATTCAGATAATAAAACGTCGCCCAGCTATATGCGACCGTCTAGTCAATCCATGCATGCTACGCCCTCTCACGACTCCATGTGACTGAAACATGTCGGTCAACTTTGTGGACATTGACCGCCGGTCCGTCGGTGTACTCGAGGACAAAACGGCGTTCAGAGACATCGTGCCTCCGGCATCCCAGGATGACTTCCATTCAATGCTCCACCAGCTCATGCAGGATGGGTTCCTCCGCCAAAAGATCTCGCTGCACAGCGACAGCTTTGACGATATTCTTCGGATGGGCGACACAGCAATGCGCCTTTTCGGCCTGGCGCAACCACCAAACATTTCCCGCGCCCTCTATAGCGCCATCAGCTTGGCAGGAACCGAAAGCTCTAGGGAGGTCTTTCAGGAGCTCCTAAGGATGTTAGGGCAGTACAGTATCAGCTGCTCCAAGCTGTGCTCTCACTATGATGAACCCTCCAGCGTACCGGTTGAAGAGTCGCAGCGGAAGTTTGCTGCCGCATACGAAGCTGTCATCTGCTTCCTAGTTGTGGTAATCCTCAAGCTCGACTTCAAGAAAATCAGTGAGTAACAGTTCCTCTCCACGCTCCATTCTAGTGGCGCTGACTTGCCGCTGTCAGACGTTCTCACGTCGCCTCTTTGGAAGGAAATCCTTGAAGCGCACGACAAGTGTCAACAAGACCTTAAGGAGGCATGTGAGGCCTTGGACCAGTCCCGCACAAGATTTCGCTCGAATATCTCGTCATCCGCCATGTCGATGCGCTCGTTCCATACTGCTATTCCCGCGCCCTCGTCACAAGGGATAACAGCATCCTCGTACTCCATGCTGCCCAAGAAGCCGCACAAGATCTACTACCGACACGAAGAGATGCAGAGTCTGAAGCAAGGGTTGGAGGAGTACCGGAGCATCTGCATCCATGGAATTGGAGGCGTTGGCAAGACATCTCTTGCGCTCCTGTACGCCCACCAATCTCTGTCAGAGTACCAGTTCATCTTCTTCCTCCGGAGCGACTCGGAATTGTCGCTGAACCAAGATTTCACCCAAGTGGCTCAGAAACTGAAACTCCCAGGAGTAAATGATGAGCAGCACTCGGCCAACCGTGAATTAGTTCTCGAATGGCTGCAGAGTACACGTAAGCAAAACATCTAAAAAGTAGTTTATCCACCTTACACTTGAGTGTTAACCCATCGCCAGCATATAGATGGCTACTCATCTTCGATGAGGCAGATAACGGCGATCTAACGGCCGATTTCTGGCCGGCAAGTGGCAATGGGTCGATCATTGTCACGACGAGAGCCGAGTCGGTCGGGTTTGAGTTCTGCGAAGAGCAAATCCGTCTCGACGTATTCTCATCTGAAGTAGGAGCCAAAGTGGTTATGCAGCTTTCTTCATGGGGAGGAGGCCAGCCGGCCGATCTGCAGTCGGCAGAGCTGTTGAGCAACGAGCTGGAAGGGCTACCACTAGGGATCAATCAGATGGTGGCTGAGATGCGAAGGCAAAAGCAACCGCTGGTCAAGTTTGTCAAGCTCTACCGCGAGGACAAACACAGGTATCACTCTAGGCGTGCCGGCCGCGGCAGCGGTGGCTACGAGAAACGACTCGCTACCAACTGGCTAATTTCATTCAAGGGTTTGGAGGAGCTGCCGGACTGCAGGGTCCTCTTTGGCATCCTGACCTTGCTCAAGCACACCAGCATCCCCGAAGAACTCTTTAACCACTGGAGTAGTCCTGCATCACGCTCAACATGTCCCCTCCTGAGCTTTTGCAATCGTGAAAACGAGTCAGTCCTGCATTCAAATACCAGGATCGCGTCTACAACTAACGCGACGTCGTCAGTTTCGTCGAAGTCGAGGCAGCGCTTCTCGAAAGAGCCCTCATTGACAAAAACCCAAGCACTGGAGCCCTGTCAGTTCACAAAGTGGTTCAGGTCGAGGTGAGTCTTTTCCGTCTCACACGGTCACATCACAGGGCCCGCCGGCCGTTAACCCTGGTCCAGTTTGAGTCTTTTCTTGGTAAAGAGGGCAGACAGTCTTCGTTCGACCTCGCCTCAAAGCTGCTCCACAACATGTTTCCTAAGACCTACACGGGATCAAGACTCGACGACACGTCGAGGTCTCAGTACGCCCGTTACATACAGCATCTTCTTGCGCTTAACGACCACTATATCAACCCCCCTCAGAGCCTTCCACCACTGGATGCAACACCCGAATTTACGACACTAACGTCGTATTGTGCTTGGTTGGACTGCCGATGGCTGTGAACTTTAATTCTTTAGTAGAGTCGCTAACCGGTTGAAAGGTACCTCTTCGAGATCGCCGATTTTCCCAACCTGCGCCGGCTGCTAGAGGGTGGCATCAAGGCCTGCGAGGAAGTCAACGAGGCAGATCGGGATAAAACTACCTACGCCTTCTTACATCACATCTCCGGCACCGCCGAGACAGCGCAGGGGAATTTCCGAGCAGCTGAAAAGTCGCTGAGACTCGCCCTTACCATCCGTGAGAACCTGAAGCGCCCCAATATTGACGATATCACCATGACCTTGAACAATCTGGGGATCGTGTATAATTCCCTGCAGAAATATGACGAGGCGGCTCAGTATCTTTCGAGAGCTCGACAGCTGCTTGTTGAATCCAGAGGGCAAGGCACGGAGGACCGGGACCAGGTCCAATCCATCAAGATGGCCGAGCACAACCTTCAGCGGATCTCAATACAAGGCAAAACCAAGACAGTCAAACGCGAAGATCTCGCGGACATGATCAGTTTCTTCGAAAAACGCGGAAACTGGTTCATGACTGGGCAGTGCGTATTGCATGTTCGAAATGTGAGAATCTCCAAGTGCTAACGAATCTCGCTCAAAGCTGTTACCTGATCCTGGGCATGTTCCTGCAGGAATCTGGAGACATTCCAGGAAGCAAGCATGCATTTGGGGAGGCCCGAGACTGGCTAAACCAGCCGGGGCGCGCGGAAAAGTCCCCCCAGACCGCAATGATGATCTACAAGCTTGGATATGTGACATATATCAGCAAGGATTTCATCAACGCAGAGTGAGTCAATGCTGCCCACAAGAGAAACGGTATTTTCAAGATCCAACATTAACCTTTGCAGATGTCTTTTCAAGGAATCATTGAAGATTTCCAAGCTCCACGCTGCCATCCCTGGAGAACAAGCAAGGACACTGGCCATGCTCGCCAAGTCTCAGTGGATGATACCTGGGAAGAGGAGCGAAAGCGAAAAGAACATGTCAGAAGCAAATAATCTCTTGCAGAAGCTAAAGGAGAGAACCAAAGACTTCGAGGACGTGCAGGTTGAGGATGAGGTGGCAATGAACAGGATAGTGACTGGCTTTTATCAATGAAGGGAACCGGCGCGAAAATCAAAGTGGTTGGAAGTATGATTCAAGAACATTCATCTCAGCGTTACCCTACGTAGAAACTTGCAACCCATGTTGGAACGCTTCGTGGCTAACTAACCCAGTGCTGGAACACCTTCAGACCTCAACGATGACTAGAGGGAGCATCATCTGTCAGCATCCTTTGTCTTCACTGAGTGATATCTATCGCCTCAGAAAAGGTGCATGTAAACTAACCCTTAACCACCTGCACCACCGTGCTCATCCCGCTGCTCCTGAAGGCGGATATCAGGATAGTTGTCTCCGAGGGTGGGCGCAATGGTCCTCACATGCCGAGGGGAGACAAATGCCTTCCAGGGCTGGAGTTTTTCGAGGGCTGGCGCAGAGGGAGTGCCATGCTCCAAGCTATCGAGGGTGGAGGGCGAACGAGAAGGTGTCCCGTGCGGGGCTTCCATGATTCAGCTTGCTTAATGGTGCAATGGTCGGAGAACGGCTTGAAGAAGTTGGTCTCTTTGACGAAGGGGTTCGGGCACTCGAGGGTGGGGGGAGTGGTAGGATATATAATCATTGGAGGAGAGGATCCTGGCTTGACACTACATTCTCCCAATCTCTGTATGCGCCTGGGCGCCCTTAGACTTGCTGGCACTGATCGGCACGGATGGCGGGAGAGCCGCGGAACATGTTGACGCCTCTTCCTCGAGGAAGCTAGATCAAGATTATGGAATCACGGGGTGTTATCCCCTGCAATGCATAGCCACTTGAGAACTTCCTAAACTCCCACTGTTCAAGATGCATGATACCTTTGATAAGGAGCCGGCAATGCCAGGCCAATGAAGACGACATACTTCCCACCCCAACTCAAGGTATACCGATGCGCTACGTAATATTGGACCGTTGGCTACGTGTAAGAACAAGATACGAGAGACTCCACGGAGATGTCCGAGACATCATGAGCGCCTCAACTCGAAGGTGGTCAGCAGACCACTCGAAAGTGCATAATTTTCATAAAACATAGCGACATGAGGCACTCGCCGGCATCCATAGTTCCATCCCCCCCACATTCTTTGTTACAAAAGCCCATTACCTCTTACATGCCTCGGATGTGGTACCTAGGTAGTTCAGAACAAGGCTGCGAACCTCGATGCTTTGCCTTGGCGGCGCCGCGGGATCCGCCCAGATGTTGTCAAACGAGGTATGGGGGCAAGCTGATATGGAAGGGTTAGCCGATCAAGTCAGAGTCACTATAACCACCGTTTCCAGTACGTACTGGTGATCCTAGCGCCGGGGCGGCTGTTCAAGGAGTCAAAAGTAACAAACACGCACAGCTCATCCGGCTGCTGGTCTTTAAGCCAGAAGAAGCGGTGCTTTGGGTTGTACTTTAAGCTGTAGGTCTCTCCGACATAGTCCTCGCTCACGAGGTCTGTCTCGACTAGGTCGTTTTCGTCAACCGTGTGGGGGTCGCACAGCGCCAGCGGCGACGAATCGATGGTCTTGATGGGACGCCATGTACTGCAGAGAGACAACTGTTCAGCAAGTATATCTTTCTTCTTGTGACTTGTGACTAGCCTCACTTTACCACACGGATGCGCCATTTGCCGCTGTCTATGTACTCGGCAATCTCCTCGTCTGTGAGGTGGCGGCGGGCTCGGTGGAAGCCGCCGTATCTGGTGTGGTCTGATTTCTTGAAGTCAGCCTAAGTTGGGCGGATGCAGATAGCGCACGAGCGTTTTGATGTGGCACCAACCAATGTGTACGGCATAGACCGGGGGTGCGGGGAGCCTTGGCTTGTCGAATGTGTTTTCAGGAATGGCGGTTACTTCCTTGCGGTTCTGTTCACTTGAGCGGCGCTGCATGGGTGATTAGACTTTCCTCAGATTCTCGTTCCTCTTATCTTGAATCGCCGTCTGAATCGCCTTACCCGTATGTCATAGCAAATTACACGATCCGCTTGAAACATGTCCTCCAGGATCTTCGTGTTCTCCAGGATGTAGGCCACGCTATCCTGCGTATTCTTAGTGAGGTCAATGCTAGACGAATGGCGAAGAAACGAGAAGCCCTGCTCGTCGCAGCTGAAGTCTTGTTCTCGACCACGGATGTTCTCAAGGGAAACCGGGTAAAGATCCTGATGGACATTGCTGACGGGCTTCTTGTCATATGAGACGTTGCTCTCGTAGATGAATGGCTTCTCGGTCTCATACAGCGGGATATCGTTGAGATACCTGAAGGAAACTTGGGTCCGTGAGTTGAAGGCCATGGCTCAGTGTTCTGCTGTTGCACTATAACCGGAGAAGTTGATGAAAGAGATGCCTGAATTCAAGATACACGGAGTTGAGTGTGAACAATTGCCTCTATATATATACATGTACGTAGGTATCCGTTATCCTAGATACGTACAAAGATACCTGCTGGTACGAAGGCCTAACCGGCCTTACTTCCTTTGTCATCCGAGGGAGGCTTGAGTGCAACAGCTAACTGCCCGGCCCCTACTGCGAGCTGGCAAGCCGACAGTATCAGGCTCAAAATGCCCAGAACCATGACAACCCATACCGTACACCACCGCGCAGGATCCCTCCTATCCCGCCACATCTTCCTCACTCGCGTGGGCCGCTGAGATTCGTTGTACTTCTGGACCTCGCACAGCCTGCTGCCGAAGACGCGGAAGTCAACCCAGGGGGCGTAGAATTCCTGGTTCGTCAACGTACCCTTGGCGGTGACGACACTCGGAGGCCAGAAGGAGCGGTATACGGGGTCAGGGGATCTAGGCAACACGCATTTGAGGAGGAACGCCAGTTCCTGTGGTGGCAGGGACAGGAGCGGCCCAGTCTTCTTCCAGCGCAGCGGCGGCCCACGCCGGGCGCGTCTCTTGGCCTTTCCCAACTGCCCAAATAAGAGCCGGAAGGAGAGGAGGATTTCTCGGTGGACGGTGGTGGCTTCAAGAGGCTGCGAGACGGGGGGGTCTACTGGGTAGTAATCGCTAAGCAGTCTAAGTCCGAATTAGGACCTGGGGGGGACACAAGGTATCCTGGGCGCCTCTATGGATCAGGTCAACCAACCGTGTGAAGTACTCGTTCATTGTGCCGCCAAGACAGTGCAAGGCACAGAGGGTGGGGTACTGAAACAGGTAGAGCGTACGGGTTGTCACATCAAGCTTAAGATGTTGGCTGATGTGGGGGACCCATGTGATGTGGAGGTTGCCAATGTTCTTGAGGCTCCAGTAGTTGAGTGTCGCCAAGTAGAGAAGCCGATCCTGGCTCGTCTCCCCGTCTGACAAGTCGTCGAGGAGCTCTAGGGAGCGCAGGAAATGCCCCGGCCTTCGGGTCGAGGTTGTTCGAATGGCAGCTGTAAGCCGTTTCAGGGTCTGTGGGTCCGCCTGTTGGATGGCGATGCAATGCTGGTCAGAATCCCCAGCCCGATATGTGAACATGAATGTGGCCCAACCAATGGCGGCCACCACCAGTCGCTCGTGCTGATCCCCTTTCAAGCAAGCGTTCAGGTGCGTGTCGTAGCCGATCTGATCCGCGATCTTCGAAATGGTGGGAAGGTCTGCTGGGTCGGCATCGAGGACGAACTGCATGATGGACAAGTATGCGTGGTAAAGGGTCTCCAGAGTTGGGCCTGTTGGGCCAGCCCATGTACTCGCAGGCAAACACTCTAGGAATTCTTGCATCTCGGTTTCAATCCGGGCTTCAACGGCTCTCGTATCTAGCCACCGGGCTCGAATCTTTTCCCGCAGGATAGCGGCCAATCGCTCCCGGTATTGAGCGAGGGTGAGGTGACAGGTGGACATGATGGACATGAAAACGTGTACAAATGACTGCAGGAGTCCAACTCAAGGTGACACCATCTCGCTTGTAAGTCATCAATCATTGTCGTCTGCAGCACTTTATACCTTGCTAGTAGTTAGTGCCGTCAGATGCTCTAGCTAACACGACGAAAAATACATGCCATGCGCCCCATCGTGGTCAATTCATGTTCTCAGGCTGAAGCGACGGGGCGGGATCAGCGCGGGCGGGATCAGCGCGGGCGGGAGCCGATCTCTTGGCCTGCACGGGTTAGGCCGTTGGTGGCGTGGAGAGCATGCAATCCGCTTTGGGGGCCGGGCTGCAGGCCCCCACCCGACTACTAGTACATATAGGTAACTTATAAGTCTACTTACAATGGCTGACTACATGTCCCAGGTATGATGGTCTTAAAACGGACCCCACGCCTTCAGCTCCTGCTCGGCCGAGATTTGGTGTTTTCCATGCTTTTAATTGGTGGCCTGATCCGGGACCCTCAGACAACAGATGGAGCGCTAAAAGGTACTAGTATTCGAGACTGCAGCGGCAGGCCCGAGGTACCTCTACAACGATGGACATGTACATGCACCCTGCGTTGGACGGTTGGCATATGGGGGGAAATCCTACGCAACCCGCGATTGGACATGTAGCAAGCGCGTGCCACGACTCCTGCCGACTGCCAAGGTAAGGCAATCCAGGGCTGAACAATGTGCTTAAAGACTACGAGTACGAGTACGTACCTACGGTCACATCCGCAGAGCCGCATTTTTCCAAGTCAGCAGCGTCGCCCGCCTTCTATGCCCCTCATGCGATCATGCTCTTATCCAATATCCAGAAGCACTGCCCAGCAAAGGGCCTCTTTCAAGTTCGAATCCTTCGAACACTCCTAGTTGTCTCGGCACTCCAGTCGCCCCCTTCATTTCTTACGTGTGCTTCTTCCGCTTCCAATCTCATCTCCAGTGACAACGTCGTCGGCACCTACATCGGCGCCGCCCCTCTTTCTCAACTCGTGCACCGTCCTCATCCCCAGGTTATTGGCGAGCTTTCGGGACAAAAAGTGATGGCGCAGCTCAAGATCAGTCGCGACGGCGGGGCCAACACCCAGCGAGCCATGCTCGGAGCCACTGCCCAAGACCTTCAGCATCTTCTCAGCGATGGTTCTCTTACGAGCGAGGAGCTGGTAGACATCTCGCTCCGTCAGATCGAGGCCTTTGATCAACAAGGCCCTCTCCTACGGGCTATGATCAAAGTGGCCCCTCGCGAGAAGCTCCTGGGCCGAGCACGCGCATTGGATGCCGAGAGGCAGCAAGGAGAAGTCAGAGGGCCGTTGCATGGCATTCCCATCATTCTGAAGGCGAGTCGAGTCGAGTCTCGGTCATGTTAGGAAATATTGCAAACTGTTTGCCCAGAAGCAGTCCGGACTCTAAGGCCCACTCTAACTAAAAACAGGATATCATCAACACTGATCCATTCTGGGAACTGCCCACGACTCAAGGCGCCAAAGTGCTCGAGCATGCCCAAAATGCCGGTCAGTCCAAGCTCGTGGACCAGGTACGCAGACCACACCCTGCTCGAATTTCTCATCTTCCGGGCCATTCTAACGACCCATCGTAGCTCACAAAGGCAGGCTTGATTGTCATTGGGAAGGCGAACCTCTCCGTAAGTTTCGGAAAGTAGTCGCTCAAATTTCGTTGGCTCTAACTGTCCTGCTAGGAGTTTGGAGCTGGCAAGTAGGCTAATCCATGTCCTGAAGTCGAATCAATACCTGTCTAACACGTCCGTCTAACACGTCCGAAGGGGCGAGAAAGGCATCGGCGGCCTGTCCGCTCTTGGCGGTCAAGCAAGGTCTGCATACGTCTTTGAGAAGATTAAGAAAGAAGACAAGGGTCTTGCAAACCCGGTACGACTATCGCAATCTCCCGTGTCTCAGTTGTCTAGCTGGAAGAGCTGGCTTTTTCTTTTTGCTGACCATTAAACATCTAGAATCCGGGGGGCTCGTCAACCGGGTCTGCCCTGGCAGTCGCGGCGGGATACAGTCCCATCTCGATTGGAGGAGAAGCCGACGGCTCATTGACTACGCCGGCCAGCAGGGCCGCGCTGTACGCTCTCAAATGCACGCCCCAAACGATCTCTACCGAGGGAATCTTCCAGATTGTCCCGACATTTGAGGCGGTCGGCGGCATGGCAAAGTCCGTCAAGGATCTGGCCGATATCACCAACGTCATACTGCAAGCTGCCAAGGAGCCGAGGTCCCTGGAGGTCCAGCTTCAGAACGACTGGCAGGGAATCCGTCTCGGCTTCGTTGATCCGCCAAAGTTTAAACTTCCGGATTTTCTGTTCGACTCGGATGAAGAATATCTAGCACGGGTTGTGAGTGACAGTCCCCTAACATTGAACCCAGTTCTTCTGCATGGGACTTCCTCGACTAATGTGCATGTTTGCTTGGCAGAAAGGAGCGATTGAGAAGGCTATCGACGTGATCAAGCAGGGCGGGGGGACTGTGCATTACCCCATTAATCTCACTCATCCTTTCGATGTTCACTTTAAAGATGGGCCAGGATACTTAAAGGTCCTTTGTGAGTTCCTTGATTTAGGGGTTCTTTGGTCCCGTTCACTAACAGTATTAAAGCTGCCGAGGTCCGTGACAGTATCAACGCAAATCTCGCGGAACTCACCGACACGCCCGTCAGAACCTTGAAAGACATTATCGACTGGAACGAAAAACACCCTGAGCACCAAGCAGGGATAGGTCTGCTCTCCTCTCCTGTCATTGCGAAAACCGTCCTGCTCCCCATGTGCACTAACAATCATGCTAGACCAGACATACTTCATCGCGGCACAGAACGACGAGACGACCCCGGAAGAGCTTGCCGAAGCTCGAGCCTTTGTGAAACAGACTTCCGGTGCCGATGGCATCTTCAAAGTCATGGATGACCTGGAAATTGACGCCATCTGCGCACCCACTGACGGGCCCATTTGCACACTGGCAGCCATGGCGGGTAGGTCTCACACGAAGGATATAGATCCAGTCACCCGCTAATGTCCGTCCCCTTAGGTTGCCCCACAGCGTGCGTTCCACTTGGCTACCTTGACCCAAGTGGTCGACCTTTTGGCCTAAGCTTCATCGCGAGGCCCGGAAAGGAGGACACGCTGATTCGGTTGATGAGTGCTTGGGAGGCGACGTCTCCAGCTCGTAAACTCCCCCCTGTACTTCTCGATGCCCTAAATGTAGAGGCAATGCTATAAGATGCCGGGTAAGGGATCTTACTACGAGACAGTTGATTTATATAGCCAGCTCCTCACCACTTGTGATAATCGGGGAGCCTAACGCCGTCACGCTAAGCTATATTATACAAATCCCCTTCTAGATCCACTCCTCACGTGACCCACTAACCCACCCCCTATTCTCCAACATGAGTCTCCTGCGGGCCTGCGGCCAGCAAACGTTAGTGCGCTATTCCCCTCTAAGAAACAGCCATCGATTTCACGAGCCTTTAGCTGGATTTATAATCGATTTATAATCCATCTCGGATCTTATCGCAACGTGAGATCCCAATTTACATGTTCATCGCTTGCGAGTCTTCATTCCATTAGTTCGCTTGAGTCGCTAAAGTGATAAAATCGAGGCTTGTCTTTTTTTAACAAAGCGATCTCTACATGTTTTAAATATAGCTATGTCGTTGCAAATTAACCTTACGCCGAAGGAAAGTCTTGGAGCCGCGGAGCCGCAAAACATCACCCGTGTAGGTTGGACATGCTTTCCTGTTTGCCTCATCCGATCTTAATAGTCTCCCTTAGTCGTGCGATATGTGCCGAAAGAAGAAGAAACGCTGCGAGCCGATGCTACAAGGATGTGTACAATGCTCTAAGAGTGGTCCTAAATGCCACTTTACGCCTATTGCTTCTAAGAGGAAGCCTCGCAGACCAGCTAGGTTGGACAACCACTTCTATGTACCTATATAACATGGTTCCTCTACTAAAACTCTCGCAGCTTTAAATACATCACACAGCTCGAAGAAAGAATTCAGGAGGTCGAAGGCATTCTAGGAGCCGACAATGGACTCGGCCTGTCTGCGTACGGATGGCAGACTTCTAAGCGGCGAGCTGGCAATCTATCACTGCAAAACAGCACTGGACAGGTTTCTTTACGAGTCCGGCAGCAGCTTCCTTCGAAAGATGTCGCCCTAGGATTGGTTCACGAGATGATGGCCAATTATAACAGGTTTCTTCCACTTTTCGACGAAGAGGACTTTTTGACAAAATTCCAGCTGAAATACTCAACGGCCACCCCGGAGGATGCCTGTTGGTGGGCCTGTCTCAATGTCGTCCTGTCAATAGCCCATCGTCTCCGTGCCATCAGCGCCTCGGACGCAGTGCGGGAAGATAAGTTTGCTTGTGGTTATATACAGAACGCCATGGATGTCGTTCCCGAGCTCAATGTTCGCAGTCTGTCTGCTGTTCAGGCCCTAGTGGGAATGGCTTGCGTTCTTCAAGGGACGCCAAATCCAGAGCCGGCATCGATGCTGGTAGCCGCAGCGCTACGCCTGGCTCAGGCTATGAACTTGCATAGGGAGAGCTCCAATCTAAGCTTTACGGCAGAAGAGGCGGAGAAAAGGAGGAGGGTCTTTTGGAAGGTATACATCCTCGACAAGGATGTCAGTCTCCGGACTAGTCAACCATTCAGCCAAGACGATGATGATATGGATGTCCGGCTTCCGTCCAATTCTACTTTCGAACCAAGTAACGTGGACCTCTTCAACCGCCGTATAGGCCTTGCGCTTGTTCAAGGCCAAGTATACAAGCAGCTGTACTCAGTTCGGGCTGAACGACAAACGGCAGCACAAAGTGCGATTGCAGCACAGCAGCTGAGCGCTGTACTATCGTACTGGAAGTCGAGTGCGCAGTTCGAAGTATCGGAGCACTCGAAGATTGTGACAGGGCATCGGATATCCGGCGAGATGACCCATAGGGTGGTTATGCGACTAACATACATCCATTGCCTCACTATGATCGATCGCCATCTACCATCGATGCCCCAAGTTGCATCCAGCCACGAGATCAGCCGATCTGAACCGCCGATAACCCCTGGCAGCGTATGCCTCGCCGAATCAAGGCAGGCTATCCATCTCATTGAAGCTATCCCACATACCAATTGTGTCTGGTATGACCCCTAACTTCGTGGTCCCATACTTGGTTGAATGATTGGGTATCTGACCGCACGATCTTTAGGATGCTCCTTCATGCCTTCTTCGCGGCAGCCAACAACCTCCTCTACAGCTGTATAGGAAATCCCACGTCGCCAAATGCTGCCTCGGATCTTCATCTCGTCAAGCCGTTTCTACGTCGCTTGGAGACACTGGCCAAGGATCCAACCACACGTTCACAGTCGAAAGACGTTGGACGTATGTATCGCACTTGCAGCAGGTTAGAAAACGAGGCCGATCAGTCAGTACAATTATTCAGTCTCAACTCCACGGTATCCTTCCCATACTTTCCACAGCAGTAATAAGTTCGCTGGAATCAGGTTGAATTGATTCTGTCTAACATACTGAGCCTCATATATGATCCGATGCAGCTAGAGAATGCGTGTACCGAATACGATGCCTTGAGCTGGGACTCCTTATCGTCCAGTGACTGCGGCTGTAGTAGATCATTTGACTTCCTGGAGCTTGAGCACCTTCTGTACGCTGGGGCGCGTGAGCAGGTTGTCCATCCACTTCTTCACATGAGGGTGATTATCCTGGTTGAACTCGGCATCTGGGATCCTCTGCCCAACAGTATTCTGCCACGTGAGGAAGGCGATGTCAACGTAGCTGAAGCGGCTCCCCAAGAACCAGGCATTACCGTCGACATCAGGCTCTTGCTTGGCCAGATGGCCTTCAAGAACGCCAGTGACACGGTTGACCTCCTTGACGTAGCGGTCGCGCGCCTCTTGGATCGGCTGATAAATGATGAACCACATTGATTGCCCGTAGTAAGGTCCCTGACCGGTGGTCTGGTAGAAGAGCCATTGGCGAGCGTGGTAAGAATCGGGAGTGCCAAGGGTGAAGCTGAGCGCGAGGGACTTGTCGTAAGTCTCCGTCAAGTACTCGATGATGGCGCCTGACTCCCAAAGTTTGATGTCGGTGTTGGGGTCTTCGATGGCTGGTACGCGCCCATTCGGGTTGATGGCGACGTATCGGGGGTCCTTGACGTCGGAAAGGGGGATGGGATCCAGCTCGTAAGGCAGTCCTAGTTCTTCGCAGAGGATGACAACCTTGGCGGAGTTGGGTCCGTGAATACCCCATACTTTGATTGGCTTGAGTGCAGACATTGTTGGAACTTGGAAGTATGTTCGTTTCGATTGGAAGCTTTGAAAGGTCGAATGTGTAATGCGAAGCTCGAAGTGTGGCCAAGATACATCAACAGATTGTAATGTGATGCAGAGCTAGATTGAACCATCTGCTAGTAAACGGACGTCTGGTCTCCTTTTAAAGGCAAATTCGACTCATCTTCAGTAGTCGGTAACACAATAGATCCAGACACTGACCTAATGTGGACGATGCGCAGCAAGCTTACAAATGTGATAGTAATGCATAGAGTATATCTGAGATCCGGTGATTGCTAATGTAGCTTACATGTAGTTTGCTACCGGACCAGAGCGTGGTGAGCAAGCAAGAGCGAAAATGTCGAAGCTCACGCATTAATAAGTCACATTCTTCACTCAAAACGCTCGACAAGGAGGCGTGGCGCACAGAATTGGCGGCGCTATTAGATCGGAGATTGATAAGGGACGGAGTCGGATATAATGAAGGGTAGTAGTAGTAGAGGGCGGACCTTTCGAGAGGTCCGCTCCGACATTGGAGTGACACCCACGTAAGAGTGGGGAGGAATGTGCTTACAAACGCCTTAAGAAATTACAGGTACACAGTTAAAGTCCTTTAGCGCATCAAATGGGCGAGCATCATTCCTAGGCACTTACCTTTTGATCTGAATGATAATGGAGGACCCCGGTCGGGGTGGTCTGGTTTAGGGCAGCTCTCGTTGCAGCAGATAAGCCTAATCCGGTTCTGTATATTAGAGACCTGTTTATAAAACCTAGAGACCTCCGTTAATGCTGTATGGCTCATGAGCTTCGCAGTTTGTGATATTCAACGCCCTTTATATAACGAACTTCGGTATGGCAGTCGTACAGCCAACCTCGCCTGCATTGAGCTAACAAGCATGATGGAATGCAGAACCAAAACCACCATACCCTTAACCTCAAACATGTCCAATCTCATCAGAGGGATATCGTAGATCGCTTATCACGTCTAGTTCCATCGAGGGATACCGTGCTAACAGTCACTATAAGGCATCATGTGTCACAATATCATAATTAAGTATTCATGCGACTGCATCAAGAAGTCAGAATTCGTGCAGTGTAAGGCGCCCAAAGACTTAAAACAGAATATCAAGTGCAAGCCTGTTAGGAAGGAAGTGAGCAGGTTGTCGGCACACTACTACAAAGGGCACTTAGTGTATCCTACCGCGGCAGAGAGGTATTTCCCTAATCCGGAGGAATGAAGCTTTCGGGACGCACTGGATAATAAGCTCGGTGCTGGGCGATGTTGTAAATCGACGTATTACCGAATTCGAGTTTTATAATAAGAAGAATTATACGCGCCGTAAGCGAGACAATAGCCATTCATTGTGTCGTCTCCCATGTCATAGTCGAAAGATACGGACATTTCGATACGGCAGCACAAGTTAATATGGTGATTCGCGTAGAACAGGCGAAGCGTTCTTCACGCGGGTAATCCATCGGGTCCAAGAAGGTTGAAGTACCCGCACCGGCGGGTGAGCTCTAGTTCGTCGACCGGACATATGCCCTCTCGGCTCTCAGTCCAGAGCTGCAATGCTTCCAGGCACTTTAAAAAATAAGTGAGGAACCCTTCTTGCGAGAAGCACCGGTCTCGATCAGTTGGATCATCGCGCAGTCTGTCGAAGCGGATTTAGCAGCCTTTTGTTACAGGCTAGGCCTAGGGATGCAGACCCGGCTGTGCCTAGTCGGAGAAACTACGGCCCACGATAA